>CM062809.1:474626620-474706260 GCA_031772625.1 Pinus tabuliformis | reverse complement strand
TACCATATAATTTTCTCTTATTTTAAATAAAAAAAAACTTTTCTAACATATAAATTATAATAAAAAATATGTTATCTTATTATTTATTTTAAATTTTCCATGTATTTTTTTAAAATGTATTTTAATTTTATAATTCTTACTTTTAAGGAGAGTGTTTCAAAAGTATTACTATGTAATGTAGGCAAAATTATTAATAATAATTAAAAAAACTCCAACAAAATAATGGAAATTCAAATTTCAAAGAAATTGATGCTTAAAAAATACAGGAAATCAAAAAATAAGTTTCTTTTTGAAATAATTAACAACCAAATCAATTACTTAATAATAACTGAAAAAGCCTATCCTTTGAAAGAGTGGGAGACAGAGACCTCGGTAAAACAATAATAATTATGATGGATGAAAACATAAATAATTATAATGGATGAGAACGCCTATTTGTTGGAAGTAGGAGCGTGTCTAAACTATATTGTTGATATGGAAAAAGCCAAAGAAAACAGAATATGTACACAGAATGAGGCATATTTTCCCCTTTTATGTTAAAGGAGGTAGAAGTACCTATAAATTTCAAATATTCCCCCTTTTTGGTCCTCTTGCTCTCTTGACTGTTTTTTGGTATGTTTTATGGGAAGCACCTCAATCTGGGTGTCTATTTTTTGTACTTTTATGGAGAGACTAATGATCCAAATGAGACACTCGGTGTGTAAAATATATTGTCCCCAAATTTGTAGAGGAGGACATTGGATTTGGACCTCTAGTCTATTCTTGATGATCATTAGTTGGATGTCATTTCGGTGAATACTTTAATTAGTTTAACCTCCTACATGTTAGGTAAGTCTCTTTAAATCTGCCTCCTGGCCTTATTGATTTTGATAATTAGTTTATCTTATTCCATTTACTTGGATTTTGAGAGTCTCCCTTAGGTTCGACTTCTGGAACAATGGATTTGGAAATATGGCCTTTCCAGAAGATCTTTTGTTGATTTTGATAATTAGTTTATCTTGTTCCATTTACTTGGATTTTGAGAGTCTCCCTTAGGTTCGACTTGATTTGGAAATATGGCCTTTCCAAAAGATCTTTTGTGACATGCAATTGATTGAGATCAATGTTTTTTTAATTGTGTTATCTTACTTAGATATTTGCTTTCCCTTTGTTGATTTCAACGAAATCAAATTATGAATAAGCTTGTGAACTTCAATTGAAAAAGGGATTATTTGCTTGGTGACAAACTATATTTGGAAAAGCATATATAATACATGAATATTACCATATTAATGTACATTAAAAAATGAATCTCTATGTATACTTTTTTAATAAAATTTTATGTTAATTTTTTTTTAATTCTGAAATTCTTACTTATTACATACATCCCTTAAAAAATTTTCCATTTAATTAAGAATATAATGATGCAAGCAAATTAACTTCAAGATAATGGGAATTCAAATGGGAAAGGATTTGATTGTTACCTAATCTTTTCACCTTTTCACTTAAGAAAATGCATTAACACAAGCGGTAAACAATTTTTGAACCTAGCTGAAAAAGCATATCCATTGAAAGAATTGACTCTCAGAGAGGTGCATAAAATATAAATAATTATGAAATATGAGTTGGCCAGAAAAAGAAAACAAAAATAATTATGAAATATGAGTTGGCCAGACACACGTAACCGTTGGAAGGAGTGGTAGACATCACTAAAGCATATCCATTAATCTAGAAAAGCCAAAGAAAACTAATCAGCCATATTTGTAGTTTGAACAAAAACGAAGCGGGAACCCCTATAAATTTCAGATCATCACACTCCCTCCTCTATTGATTCTTTGTTTGTGCTATGTTTTTGGGGTAATCACTTCCATCTGGGAATTTGGTGTTTATGTCTTTGTCTTTAGGTTTCCTTGTACGTAAAATTCAATGTTTTAGATGCACACTTCACCAAGATTTCTTCTCAAATGGGTTTTTGTTTTAGCTTCTGAAATGCCGCAGAAAAATAGTTATAGCAAAATTACCACAATGACCTGTTTAGAGCATCGAAACCCTAAAATCCAATGCTTTGATACCAAATGTTAAGAAACCAGCTCAAAAAAAGATAGAAAGGATAGATGAATGCCTTAGAAATAAGCCTCTTCGAGGAAGAAACCTCCTTTACATTACACAAATGAACAATTCTTGGATGATACAAATGACAAGACCTCCTTTCTATATATAGGACTCTAAGCGGTCATAATATAATCAGAGCTCACATAACAATAATAATGTAAGGGAACAATAATAACAATAGTCAGCTTATATGGGGCACAGTAATAACAATATGGGGACTACATGGGCACAACAATATAATAAGGGGGTTGTATTAATAACAATAATGGGTTACACTAGCAGTATAGAGACCTAACAAAAACCCAAAGATTATTGTAAGTGACAGAGATCCCATTTTCACTGGAAATTTCTGGACATAATCATTTTCTTGTCTTAGTACTCACTTAGCTCATAACTCATCTTATCATCCTCAATTTGATGGGTAAACTTAGACAGTAAACAAATGTTTGGAAGAATATCTTCGTTGCTTTGTATCTGATAAACAGATACAATGGGTCAAACGGTTGCCTCCGGTTGAATGGTGGTATAACATTTCCTTCCATACTGCAACAAAAAAGACCCCATTTATGTCACTTTATTGATATCATAAACCATCCATCACATCATATTTAAGAGAAAATTCTAAGGTTCAAGCAGTGGAAGATCACATCGAGCATCAACAACAAGTTCTCCAACTCTTAAAGGATAACCTCACCTTGGCACAAAATAGAATGAAATAGCAGGCAGATCAACATCGTAGAAAAAGAAGTTTTGATGTAGGTGATTTGGTATTCATATGGCTACAGTGATATAAACAAATGTCCCTCAAGCAAGCTAAGAAGGATAAAAAATTATCACCAAAGTATTATGGTCCGTACCAGGTGTTGCAAAAGATAGGTACTAAGACACACAAATTGGAACTTCCTGTAGCTTCTCGAGTGCACCTAGTTTTCCATGTTTCAGGCTTAAAGAAGGTTATAGGTGACAAGCTTCCAGCTCAGACAATATTGCCAGAACTTGATGAAGAAGGAAAAATCATATTGGAACCTTAAGCAGTCAATGAAACAAGAACTCGACAGCTACGAAATAGATCAATTTCAGAGTATCTCATCAAGTGGAAGAACTTACCTGTTGAATATTCCACATGGGAGGATGAAAATTTTATACAGAAACATCCAGAACTACTGAAGTGTTGAGGACAACACTTTTTTTAAGGAGGGGGGCATGTTAGGTCCCTATAATATTAGTGATCGCCCCATTACTATTGTTGTTGTATCCCTTATTGTTATTATTTTTCCCCTATTGTTCCCATATTGTTATTATTGTGCCCCATAGAATCACCCTATTGTTATTTTTGTGCCTTTATATTATTATTGTTAGGTCGGCTTGGTTATATTGTGACCACATAGACTCTTATATATAGAAAGGAGGTTTTGTCATTTGAATCATCTAAAAATTGTTCATGTGTGTAATGTAAAGGAGGTTGCCTCTTCGAAGAGGGTTATTTCTAAGGCTTTCATCTACCTTTTCTATCTTTTTGTGAGTTGGTTTCATAACAATATGTTGATATATTATTGGCTGCTTAGATAGATACCTAAGTTATGAAAAAACATATTATTATGAAACTCATATTATTATCAACATCATCATCTTATTATGAACATTTCCGTTCTTGTTTATATGTTGATATATTGTTGGTTTCTTAGATCGATACCTAAGTTATGAGAAAAATCTGACTATGAACATCATGTTATTATGAACATGAACGACTACTCATAGAATTGATTCTATCTTTTTTACAATAATATATAATTTATTATTTCTATTCTTAATCCTATAACAATTCTCACTATATTAAGAGTTTCTTATTTAAGAAAACATTTAATACGTTTCTGTACTTCAAGCTTTTGTGATCCATAATGAATTAAACAAAGTCTTTAGGTAGAAATCACATTCTCTCATGTGATTTCTACCAAAAGACTTTGTTTAATTTAATATATCTCACCATGTACCCTCAATTCCTTCCAGTACATTGTAATTTATTGTATTACATATTTGATTCTTTCTAATACATTGTGATATTGTATTATAAATTTAATTTTATTAAAAAAATATTTTATATCTTCTAGTCATTTATATGTAAATTAGTTTTCATAACCTAATTTAATTATATTATAAAAAAATGGCTATCTTAATTTTATTATGATGATAATGAATAATAATTTTTAATATCAATTATAATATTAATCTCTCACACTTACCAATATTTTATGGTTTTTAATTCTCGAAAACAAAACTTCTTTATAACCCTTTTTGCTTCATTGAATAATAATTGTAAAAGTAAAATGTAAAAACACTTTGTAGAATGAAAAAAATTACTTACATAAATATTGTAAAAATAAATAAAATTTTGATATAATACATAATTAAATTTATTAATAAAACTATTGAAAATCATAGTTTTGAATTAAATACACAATATAAATAGATGGTATTTCTAACAATGGGTGATATTTTATGTTAAAAATGGAAAATATAATAAATTTGATATAATGAAAAGAATATAAAACATTTCACTATTAAAAAATAATAAATATGTTTTAAATAAGATTTTTTACTAATATATCTAGTATTAGAACAATAAAAAAGAATTAAATGGAAAAAAAACTACAATAATTTCATTATAATTTTATTTAATAAAATATTGAAATTCACCAAATTAATATCATGCAATATAAATATCTAGTGGAAGAACTTTCTTAAATTTTGAAAGAAAACTACATTAATTTCATTATGCTCTTGTTTATTAAAATAATAAATTTTAGTAAAATAATAATGTGCAAACTAAAATCTAGTGGAAAACCCTTTTCAATTTTAGAAAAGTTTTAAAAGCATTAAATTAAATTTTACAATTATGATAAAAATATATTTGTAATAAAGAAAATATAATATATAAAAATAAAAAAGCTATAAAAAATTTAAGCTATAAGATACATTGAATAAATTAAGATATTAAGAGTTAAAATAATGAATATATTACCTTATTGAAAGAGGTTCCAACAAAATTCAAGAATATTAAAATTGTACATATCCTAACAAAAAAATGCATGGCATAATCATCGTAATGCTCCTGGTCATCTTGGGAAGACCCACTTGACCAAAACTCAATCCTTACAATGTCAAATTTGTTGGTAATTCTTTATATTACCAACAAATACCTCCTCGCATATCTCTATATATATAAAATTAAAGTTTGTTACCATTGCTCCATATTCCAATGGATCAATTAGATATATCACTGTATAAAATTAGAAGTTTGTTACATTAGTACTTTCCCCCAAATTTATGTGAATTTGTTAGTGGCAGGTCCGAATTTTTTGGCTTTCGGTATTAACAATATTTTAGTGTCGAGTGGAATTATAATAGGGGCTTGTTCACGAAGAAATTTCATAGAAAATTATATAATATTATAATGAGTTATTTTTATTTATTTTAATGGTAAATTTTGAAAATGTTTTAGAATTGGATGGAACTTTGATATCAATTTGGTTCATATTCTAAAAAAAAAAAAATTCTAATTGAATTCAATTAGATTTTAAAAATTTATAACTCAAATCAATTGAATAATTATAATATTAAAATTATTCGATTAATCCTACAATAATTTCATAATTTCCAAAGAAACAAAATTTAGTTATCAAATTTTATCTAGTGGAAAGAAAATGTTTTGCTAATATGTTATTGAATTTTGTATAGAAGGAATGTAGCATGTCTTACAAAATACAATTCCAAATTTGAAGGAATTAATTATCCAAATAATAAATTAGATATTGTGAATAAATAATTATAACGTGAAAACTATTTTATTAGTCCGACTATATTAAATATACAAAATTTAGTTATAAAATTTTATTTGAATGGAAAGAAAATGCTTTACTATAATTATTGAATTTTAAATAGATGGAAAGCAGCATGTCTTACACCAATAAAATTCCAAATTTGAAAGAATTTATTATTCAAATAATAAATTAGATATTATTTTGAATTGAATAAATTGCAATATATAATTATTCAAATAGAAACAATCTTTAAAAATCCATTTACAAAAGATTGATAATATCTTAAATTTTATTATTATTTTTTATAATATTCTATTTATTATATTTTTTTGAGTATTTCTGAATATATTATTAAGTGGAATGTACTCTAAATTAAATAAAAATCTCTTTAAATCACAAATTTAAATTATAAAATTCCCAAAATTTTCGAAAAATAATAAATTCATGTACAATCAAAACCCCACCAAAAAATAAGATCAAAAATTAATTCACTAAATTCAATAAACACAGCAAAATATAAATTTAAACTAGGGAAAATAATGCCCTAAACTTCATTACCAAGTTCCATCTACTCACACTTCTATATGCGCTATTTTTGGCACTACCAACGAAATTTCTCTATATTAATTAGAAAGCGTTACTTTTCGGTGTATACCAACTAATGTCGTTTTGGAATAAAAGCAGTATACGTGAGATATTTTATTTTATTACGTGGTGCCAACGGGATCATAAACCTACTGGTCTTTATACTACATGGCCTATGGTACTGTAATCGTAAGTAAGGCCAAAGCTGCGAGTTGGCACGGAGGTTTGACCGAATATTGGAGGCTTTCCAATTTCGATTAAAAAAACAGAGAAGAGAAAAGATAGAATTTATTTAATATATGAGATGCTGCTGAGTAAAATAAATAAAATAATTAATATTAATATCTAAAATAATAATATATTACTTTATTAATATAGATTAAAACAAAAACCTAATGCCATGATCATGGCTAACGCCTATATATACCGCATATATATTACTTATAAATATATTACTTATATACCGCATATATCTAATACGGAGGTTGGATCGGTTAGACAGACTTCAGAGTTGAGAGAAGTTTAAAGAGAATATTCACAGCATTGGGATTCAAAAAAGGGCTATTTAATAGAATGGTTCGTAATGGGAGGAAGAGGAATTCGTGCAAGTTGCGTAACATCGCAGACTTACTTAGGTACCGCATACTAATAGCAAGTTGCATAATGAAATGAAACCTGCAATCTAAAACTGAAATCATAGCAACAATTTGATTGTGTACGTACCTTCAAACTATAGGTTAATTTTCGGGCCTTATGATGCCATATTTTGATTACCATAATGTTTGATTTTTAAGTCTTTCTGTTCCAACATGAAATGTCAACTGGACAATTCACATCAGCTTGCTAATACGGCAGTTTATTCGCATTGTCCAACATCGCTTGCAAAACGCAATTTTTTATTTCCAGTCCTCTCACAACACTCGTAAAGACAGGTATAGGAAGCAAATGTGACACCTTGGTTGTTTTGATTGTGAGTGCATAACGGAGAAAAAGCTACATCAAAAAAGATTATATGGAAGTCGTGTTAGCGTCAAACAGTCATTCTAAGGGATCCAATTACAATTAATTACACCACTAGTTGATTGGTTGATTACCTGGGATTATCTGGGTTTCTTTGATTTAATATACAATTATTTTCAATACTATCCAGCATTTTTCGTACAGATCACCTAGCTTGCTTTCTTGTATACATTCCATGGCGTTCATGAATTTCTGTTGACAAAAAAAGTGCTTGTAAGTTTCCAAAGTAAAATATGTTTATTCGGAAGAGGCGAGACCAATTTAGTGGGGTGATCATAGCTTTGGAAGTAATCATCCGCCACAGTGACGCATAATAGGCGGGTGTCACCAGTTAGATGGGATATATTATAGATACCTCTTCTACACACTGTATCTCATGGATTTGTTTAAAATAGTATGGCGTGGGTAAACTGATGGAGAGTCTCACAGAGATTCAGATTGAGAGAACGGATGCCAATTGCAGCAATGATAGGCTTTGTTTAAAAGGGTATGCCCTAAAACTGATGGAGAGAGTCGCACAGAGATTCAAATTAAGAGAATGGACGCTAACTGCAGCATTCCTAGAGCCTTCAGTTCATTATCGAACTCTGCTTCAAAATGGATTGCGAACAATGAGTAGTAGATGAAGGCGATAGTGAGCGAAATGTGTATCACGTCTGCCGACACACAGAGATTGGAATCGCCATTACAGACTACAAGGGGCTTCGCGAACCATTTCCGCCTGAGCCACGACCGCGTTGATAATCTGGAGGCGATAATCCCCTGTCCTTATGATAATTCGCGTAATGGGTCAGATAAGTCGCATATTGAAGCGGGATAAGCCGCATATTTAAAGCGAGATAATCGCATATCATTTGATAATCAGCGTATACAATGCAAATAACTCGCATATCGCATAATAATTTACAAATGCGCCTCACCTAATTCGCATTTCGTGTATTTTGCTTATAGAATATCGCGATTAGCCAGTGTTTTGCGATTTAGGTCGTTTAGACACGCGGTTATATAAGTCAAATATGCTTCTATCAAGCTCATATACCATTTTTCTCCGCGGAATATGACAAATACGCGAGTTATCTTCTTCGGGTATCCAAATTATCTAGGCGTAATATACCACTTATCTACGCAATTTATGAGTTATATCCTCGCATTATATGAGTTATCTACACAATTCGCGGATCCGACATGTGATCAACGGTAACATGGTTTCTTAGGTATGCGCAATATCTTGGTCGACCGGTTTGGTTGGTCAGCTTTAGATATGCGAGGAAGATTGGACAAAATGCAAAGATTCAGATTGGCTATTGTCATCCCAAAATTTGAATAATGATGGGCGCATCAGGGCCGAGTTTAGGGATCAAACGCTCCGTATCTCCTTGCCTTTGCGTCACATCTCCGAACAACAGAAGCAGGAGGCGATTCCTGCCACAGTCAAAACAAGATTCAATTCAGGAACAATCTAGGGCGTTAAAGCGCAAGGCGTCCGGAGGCGATTAGACAAAATGCGAAAGGAATTGGTCGAAGGGAGAAAAACAGAAGCCGCGGCTAAGCTTGGCCAAGACTCTTCTCCTGGGGAAACACCAATATCGAAAGACGCGCTGGCAGGCAGTATGTCAAACGGTGGTGCTTGAGAGGAATCTCAATTTATAGAATCGAAAGCCGAGGAAGGAGAAGCGGATGATGCAGAAGAAGAAACCGCTGAAAAAAACAAAGATCCAGACAAACAATTTCAAATTTTCCTTTCACAGCATCGACTGTGGTAGTTTGTACCTCTTTCACATATTATGGCTCCCACGAAAATTTGGAAAGCTTGATATATATATATATATATTAGTCTCCGGAAAGTAAAGAACGTTTAGTTCAGCGTTATGTGCGTGGCATTAGGAGGATGCTTTTCAGCTCGATTTTTATCGATTTTTATCCATTTTTTAACCACTCTAGTGTCGCTTAATATTTTAATATAAAAAAAATTAAGACATGGCATTGGAGGAAGTGGTTTGAAAAATTTAATGTGACGGTCACCACTCGAGCACGATCAGATTTAAAAGGAGTTATTCTTTACTGTTCTGAATCTTACTGTGTTAAAATAACCGCGTTTCAACTTCACGCATGAATTTAGGGTAAGAATTTTAAAACTCTATAGATTGTATAATTAAACTTAAGTTAAATGAAAAACAAAAAATTATAGAGTTTCTTTGTCTTGTTATTTGAATTTATATTTAAATGACTTTTTCTCTAATCAATCCATCAAAGTTCAAATCATTATTTGATGTTATATTTTAACCCAAGGAATTTAGAATCATAATTTTATTGCATATTTAAAATATTGTTTAAATTAGGTTTAAATTAAAAATTTACAAAATATTATTAAAAATTTATTGTGTTATTTATTATAAATTATTTATAAAAATTAAATTTATAAAAATTAAATTTACTTTAAAAGGATTAATTAATGAAAATTAGATTTATTGGTCAATTATGATAAACCATGATCAAGCGCAATGGTCAACCAAGACCACTATGGTTATAATGGCTACACATAATCAACCATGGTAAGCCATGATCAACCATGGTTAGATATAATCAACCGTGATCAATGGTAATGGTCAATCAAAATCTCTAGGGTTAGAATCATCTAACTTGGTTAACCATGATCAACCACCCTAAACCAAAATCAAGCATGGTCAACCATGGTCAATTAACCATAATGGTCAATGGACATCAACTTGGTCACCATGAACAACCATGCTAGCATATCGTATGGTTGAATATGGTATGGGATAATGGTAAATCAACATATCTATGGTCAACCACAATGATCATTCAACATATCTATGGTTAGCATGGTGCAACATGGTTAATCAACATCTGGTAAATCAAGGTCTTTATGGTCAACCATGATTAACCATGGCCGATTGTGATTAACCTTAATGAACAATAATGGTCAATCAATATATCTATTGTTAGGCTAGTTTAGCATGGTCAATAAACATCAATAAAGTTGAACAATGTCAACGATAATGATAAGAAAATGTCCCTTTGTTTGGTCATGATCAACCATGGTTAGCCATGATCAACCATGGTCAACCACAATCAAGCCATGGTTGGTACTCAACCACAATCAAGCCATGGTTGGATATCATCAAATGATCTTTAATCAAATGAGTGTTTTTCTTTTTTCTTTTTCTTTTTTTGTTTTAAATCCAAATTTATCCCGATATGGCTTTCATTTAATATAAGGATGTCTCAAAGAAGTTTTTTATTGGTTTCTTTTTTTCAAACTTGTGTGTCATATTCTATTTGAAACAATTTACTAATTAGCAATGTAAATAGGTAAATGTAATTACTCAATTTAAAGATGAAAATTATATATATATATATATCTAACTTTTATTGTTACTTTTAAATAGTTTTTAAGCTTTTTAAATTATTTTCTGATTATTACGAACGAAGTAAGGGAACGAGTTAACATCCCAAGACTGAGAGGCATCTCGTAGGACTGAAAGCCTACCCCCTTACGAACCACCAACTCGTTATTCCACATGAGGTTGTTTTCCTTGAATAGCTGTGATGAGTCGATTATTCCACATGGCCTGATTTTCCTTGAATATCGATGATGAGTCGAGTTATTCTAGGTGCCTTGGCTTTCCTTAAAAAATGGTGATGAGTGAGGGTGCCCTGGTTTTCCTTAAATAATGGTGATGAGTCACACTGCAATGAGAGACGGTTGTCCTCACTACTAGATTGACAACTAGGTTATGATAGGTTTTCCCACCGTGTGAAAAAAATATATCTTAAGTTGTTTAATACATTTTTATTTCTAATTCAAGTGGTAAATTTTTAGTTTTCTTTATAAATTAGAATGTAGTAAATTTTTATCCTTTTTATTATATCTTAAGTTGTTTAATTCATTTTTATTTCTAAATTCAAGTGGTAAATTTTTACTTTTCTTTATAAATTAGAATGTAGTAAATTTTTATCCTTTTTATTATAAAAATGCATACGCAGTAATTATTTTGAACTTTTAAAACTAATTTATAATCTATTTTGATCATATATTTATCAATGATTTCAAAGGATTCAATATACTCCACTTCCTTTAAAATTTACATATGAGAAATTCAAAACTGATATCAGTGTATACCTTTTAAATACCTTGACTTTATTGAGAGTGAAATGGTACAATAACGGAGATCCTATTAACTCTTATTGTTTCTAGAGTGAGTAATAGTTGTTAAGCAATAAGGTTACACATTCCTTAGCTAGTCTATGTGAGTTACTAAATCCAAAACATATCATGGCATCTAACCACATAGTAAAAATGTGGTGGCATCTAACCACATAGTAAAAATTTCTTACTCATTTTAAATTGGGATATGGTAGGAGTGCTTGTAGATGAGAACAAAAGAATTTCACCTTTCATGGTAGTACTCAATGTACCTCCATACAATCATGTCACTATGTGGATATAACGATATAGTGATAATACATTTTGACAATTCTTTCCTACTTCTATGATCCTAGAGATGCCGAAACACAGTGAACAAGCATAGGAAATTCCTATAGTGGTTCCCATGCATTGATTATTTTTCCTGCATGGATATCCCTTTGGCCTATGAAGTTAACAACCTTTTGGAAATCCTTTTGTTGCTGGGGGCATTAAATAGTAATAGGTTTACATTGGTATGAGAGAAAACACCTCTAGCCAAATCACTTTTAGGTGGAGGAGCTATCCCACCCCGAGCATCATTCAATTTGCCTTTATTGGAAACACCTTCTTTGTTTGATTTTTCTATGTTAATGAATGATACCATTAACCATAACCCAACATGGCCATGTATCCGACATAAAATGCCAATAGCCATTCCTAAGTTCGATACTAATCTTGAAGAAGATCGTGAAACCCATATACCACTTATAACTTATGGTGCTCATCCAACTCATTCATGTATGGTAGCATAAGGTTTCGCTTATTCTAGTGGACTCTTACAAAAGGTGCTTTTTTAAGTGCAACACTTATGATAATTTCACGTCTTTAACATAGGATTTTGTCAATCACTTTCAATTCCATGTTAGGTAAGCGATTAGAGGAAAGATTCTCATCAATTTCTATCAAGATAACTCCACTCACATTTATTATAATATTCATGATAGTATAACAAGATGAAGTCTCTTTGGAACCAAGTTCCTTAATGAATTCTTGCGTGAGTGGTTCATACAGTCCTTTGCACCAAGTATTATTGAAGATGTAGCCATGGTAGGAGCCCAAATTGAGGAGTAATGCATCATACCATGCCCATAAGCTTGACCTTTTATATTCTCAAGTAGGTACATTCCTAATGCTCCTCATCATCGACTGATCCTATGAATGACAAACCAAGAACCCATGCCTATCATGTAGTGGGGTACATCTCTTCTCAAAGCATTGGTGAGCTAGCCTTTCAAATGGTTCAAATAAGTATATAGTCTATTACCCTAGCTAGAACGCCTCATACTCAGACTCCTAACACTCTTGTACCCACTTTTGTGGTCAAGTCAATTGAGTACACATCAACAAAAAACCTTTACAAATTAGGAGGTAAAAGGAAAGAGAATAAATCTAAACCTTTTAATGAGAAACAAGGATCATCGCAAACCCAAGATAATGTTATGGGTGTCTCAAAAGAGAATAAGAGGAAAAATCATTTTCCTTGCAAGGTTTTGGGAAAGACCATCTCACACAGTAGTGCCTATCTATAGATGAGATTCATCGACATTTCTTCCATTAATGTGTTTCTCATCAACGTGTTAATATGACAAGTCCTTTTGAAGCCTAGTATTAGCACATGGTTATTAACCCTCCACCATTTCACCAAGTGCGAAGGGGGAAGGCACTTTCAATAATTCTCACATGGCTCTCATAGATCCACTAATCCATGCATCAATCCTTCTCTTGAGGAAATTAGAATTTTTGGAGAAATGGCGGATGTTGATCACGTGTTGAGTCCTTCTCGTGGCATTGAACTTAATTCTCACTCCCTTTATATGATTCAAATGGGCCCATATATCCCTAGATAATTCCTTTCTTGAGGATATAAGTATTTTTGGTGAAATGGTTCTTGTTGAACCTAAGGTGGGTTCTTACCATTATGTCTAACTTGATCCTTATTCCAGTGCATGTGATTCTAACAAGTCCAATAATCCTTGGATACTTTCCTCGTATGTTTGGTAAAATGGGCCCTACCAAATCTGAGTTGATATATTCCCATGATGTTGAAATTGACCTTTACTCTTCACCCTACTAGGATGTTAATCATTCTTGTTCATGTGACTTCATTGATACTTTGATTCACTTTGATGAAACCCTCATGGAATATATGATGATATCTAATCAACCTATGGAAGAATCACCTCATCCTTTGTCCTTTCTCCATTGTTCGAAGCACTTGAATGATAACTTGCACTTCCTCATTTCTTCATGAAATGTCTATTGGATGAAATATCCCAACAAAACCCATGATGCACCTTTTGAAGGAAATCTTGAAAATGCTTCTCTTGATATTCCCATCAATGCTTCTAATAAACTTTTGACTCTGAATAACCCTATGATTCGAGCCAATTTTCCTCCTCATCAGCTCAGTACTTACATCACTCTTTTCCCCATCATTTATTCAATTATTCCTTCTACTAATGAAATGATTATTGGTATTATCCCCATATTGTAGAAAACTTCCCCCACACTCAGTGCATTTATCTAGTTTATTTGATGGAATGGATTTCTAGAATCATTCCAGTTATGAAAATCAAGGGTTTTTCATGTCTATGGTTATTATAGGGATCTGTGTAAGAATAAGAAAGGTAATATCCATATTTTTCTCTACCATATGAATTTTACCTCATGTATCTCTCACTTGGGTAGCCAAAATTGTTCTTGTGATGAAGAAACACAACACTTGTCACATTTGTGTAGAATTTAGACCATCTACTTGTACGAAGTTCAATGATCCTGGTGGGGAAATTGTTGCAAAGCCCCTTGATAGGCTATCTCCTTAGAAACACTATGTCTAATCCTCTTGACATGCTTTCGTATATATGCATTTAGTATAACTTTTAATTTCTACACAAGATGCATATTTTCTACCTTTAGGAATTTATCAAGATTCTTTATTTTCAAACAATGTTTGACCTAATAAGATCTCCTATACTAACCTTCACTACTCTCTCTATTTTCTCTATGTGTATGCATGACCCTTGTCCTTCAAGGGTGATTAAATTCCTATTGAATGTGAACTCCCACGTATTCTTGTGTTATACTTGACCACATCAACCATTAACTATGATAAATCATACCCTACCAAACATACGTGGGATTCAACAATTAACTTTTTGTATGGGTCCATATTGATGGACAATTATTTCAAAATTTTCCTTTCTTATACTTTTCATCCTATTATTTTTGCCATAAATAAGTCTTAACTAAAATATTTTAGTATTTTTTGCTCGTTAATGATATCTTTATTCCCAATTATCTCAACTTTCCTGAGGTAAATCCTTCATCTTTATTCCAAGTTGGAGATTCTTGGAGGAATCTAGATGTGCACAAATCACTAGCACTTCTATCTATATCCCATCCTTGTTTATACAATGTCCTCTCCTTCCTCCACTAACTCATTATCTTCATCATGCCAACACATGAGTTCTCAATAAGAAATCTTCTTCAGAGATCCATATGTCCTTCTATGGAAAATTTAATCATCACTCCCAACTCTTCAACATTTTTTACTAGTAATATCCTACTGGAACTACATTTTTTTTAGCAATATCTAACTTATAAATCCAATTTACTTGAGTTATTTCTCTCACAAAAAATTCCATGTGGTCATTCTCTAGTTATAGGTTCCTTTTTTGATGTCCAAATTTTGAATTTAAGCCTTGTTAAAACCTTTAAACTAGAATGTTATTTACCTGCTCACCACATGTATTCCAACCACACAATATGTTTTATGCATGAATTACATTGTTGGATCAACCCTTGATAATCACATAAGTTTGAATAGTATAGAGGAGTTATTCCTCCTTTCTCCCCACACTATACCTATAGAACTTTAAAACAATTTCTTAATTACTTTTATTACGTACCAAAATGTTTCCTATTTTTTGAAGTTGTAGTCATTAGAACCATTTAAAGTCTAACTATAAGTCTTTCAATACATGTAGCACCTACCAAGCAAAATTATTAAAACTAGACTTCCACTCACAAAACACTTATATATAGAAATAACAGAGGAACAAAAAGTGTAAAATTCCACATATAAGGAAAAGTAAGCCACATAGAAAAATAGACACAAATATCCAGAAGATAAATTAGAGCATTGAAGACTCTTTTATCAATTTGAAATAGAATTGCATGCATGGATGTTTCTCCGTGATATCTCCATTTCAAATAAATAGATCAAAATAGAACTAAGATGTTTTAGTTGTAGGATGCTAATAGGCCCTAGATTTGAAGTGGCTTACAACATGCAAAAATTCATTATACCACATCTTTATTCCACATAGATTATTCCCTTATATCTAGGTTTCACAACATAATCCCAACTTCACCATGGTAATATAATTATTTTACAATAAATAATTTCATAAAAATAATTTTTTATCATTAAATTTTATTATGTTTTTAAAGATAAATGAATAAATATATAAAAATAATATTTTAAAATGTAATTATGATAATTATATGTCTTTTTATAAAATGTCATATTTTGTAAGAAAATGTTATTTAATTTCTTCATTGGTAAAAGTTTACTCTTTCCTTATTGAATTATAGCACTAATTTTTAATTTACAATATGATGTTAGTAATAGTAAATAATTACCAAGCACATTGTTGGTTGTTTATAAGTTATCTACATTTCATTTTGGACTTTAATTTTATCCTATATATGAAGAGGACTTTACTTTTACCCTATATATGAAGAAAAAGATTGGGAAAATGCATAGAATGGAATTAACATTCTCAGTGTGCGTGTCCCCATCCTACCTTTTTCTATGTACATAATAGTTTTTCTTTTCTTTTCGTACTTATTTATTAAAATCAAAATTGAACCATTTTCCTCTTTGAATTCCTCTTCTTAATTTCTTATTTAAGAAAATCAAAAAGAGGCATCATAATTGCGGCGTTAGGTGTTGGATAGGAAAATTCAAGTGTTGGACTTTGTGAGTGGATAAAAGATATATTTTTTCTTGTTTTGTTGGCATTCTTCACATAATTTTCTTGTACAAAGCCATATCACTCCATGTAGATGTCATGGCATTGCAATTTTTGTGATTCCTATGAGTTTCGAAGGTGGTGTGCAATGTTTTAAGAGCACACTCACTTGATCATTTACAGGAGTACGATAGAACAATTTGTAAGTTACAATGATGGTGATGGATATGGGTATGCTAATGTCAATGTCGTTTCCTCAACGTATGACACTAAAGGTATGCAACAAAGTCCTATCAAATTGAATTATCTTAACATTGTTGAGGCAAGCCTATTTTAACATTATTTTTTTTAAGTGTAGTTTAGAAATGTTTTTCTAGAAAACTCTAACCTATTTAATTCTTGGTAATTACATGTGTACACCACAATAAAATTGTAGGTCCACTTGGAGAAATACCCTCCCCATACGAATCCATAAATTGAATAGACTATTAATGCAATCAACCTCCTTCACAGTTCAGATAACATGTTCGATAAGTAGCCCGACTTATCTCTCACACTTCGCTATCACATTCAACCAATTTTACTAAGAGCAGAGGGCTAGGATTGCCACGCTGGTTATCTCGATGATGATGCCAATTCTGTTTCCAACTTGCCAATCAAATTATCTATTAAATGATGCTAATTCTATTTTCATCGGATGGCTCAAATTATCTCTTAGATGTGGAAAGATACTCCAACATTTTTCAAAGCTACACATCAAAAGCACAATTGATGTCATCAAACCAAACCAAAACACTCTATTTTTTTTTCACAGCTACACAACAAAATCACAATCCATGTCATCCAGCAAAACCAAAAATAGAAATAAAAACACAATCTATGTCATCTAAGTAAAAATAGTAATAAAAGCACAATCCATGTCCTCCAACCAAAAATAGTAATAAAAGCACAATCTATGTCATCCACCCAAAAATAGTAATAAAAGCACAATCCATGTCATCCAATCAAAAATATAATCCACTATAGTGTTGGTTATTTTTTTAAAATAGAAGCATGTAGATATAAAAAAAGGGTCGAAACCCCTTTTCATGTCATCACAGTGACATTTTCATATCCTAGTTTAGGAATTAAATAACTAAACCTAATTACAATAATCAAAGAGCCCTCAGACTCTTGCCATAACCTATGTCATTTTTCTCCTCTAATAAGCATCACTATGACTTAGTTATCCTATATGTCAGTCTTCTCTTCTCATAGGCATCACTATGAGTTAGTTATCCTACATCTCAGTTTTCTGCTTCGATCAACACTAAGAGTTATCCTATGTTAGTGTTATACTATGGGTGTCTCCACCTAATGGTCAATGTCTAAACTTCTATTTATTAAACTACTCACATTTTTATAATCTACAAAACAATTAGGTAGATGGCATCAACTTGAGGAATCTTAAGATGAGCTTGTGTCAACACTCTTTAACACATATCTACACACCATGTCTCAAAATCTCAAGTTGTTTTCTTTACCCCTTTGCTCAACTAGCACCATTTCCTTCTCATGTTCCTACCTTTCTTTATTTTTTCACAAAGATATCCACTAATTTTTCTACGAAATTAGTTCAAAATATCAATGATTCTCTTACTGCTCCATTTTTAATTCTTTTTCGTGAGATTCTATAATTTGTTCTTTCCTTTTCCGCATTTGCTCAAAATGTCATTTACTAGTTTCTTAATGCCAAAAGCCCATATTCCTAAATGTAGTCTCTCATATGTCAACACCTATATGTTGATGAGTTAATCAAGCTCTAATACAATTGAAACAGTTGAATTAAATTCTTGACTATCACAAGTATAATATTTCATCCAAAGCATCCAAAATTCAAATATGATAACTTCTTGGAGCCTATCATAGCTCTGATACCAAAATGAAATGGACCCACTCGCAATAACATTGTTTATGCATGCGCAAAAGTGTGCCATTGACTTGCAGAAGACAGTGGTCTCGCAAGCAAGCATAGGGGGAGATGAGGCCCTACCAGATGACTCTCATGGATGGGTGGAAAAAGGTAGCAAACAATGAAGGTGAAACTTAACCCAAGAGCTTATTTATCTTTCTTGAAAAGTACAGGTATGTGATAATACTCCTGGATCAAACCTGCTGACCTGAAAACTTAGTCATGTTTTATAAAATTTTAACATGTGTTCACAAGTTCCTTAAGAGGAAAAAATAGAATAAGTGAAGTGGTAATGATAACCCTAGACTGGTAAGAGTAATTGAAATTGTCGTAGTAGGCTAGGGTATGAAAACAATATTATTGGTTGATCTCTAATGAATAAAAATGCAATGTTATTTGCTTTTAAGAACAATGTGTGTAGTAAAACTGTAACGATTAAATTATATTGGAACCTTTGTACTAATTATTGTGTAATAGTGAAGAAACAATAAAAATAATATTAATCTGAATACCACCTGTAGCTACAGACTGGTGGGGTAATCTGAATGGTTTATCCTGTAAGTTGAGAGACACCAGAACATGTGAACCTCAGTTTTCCAAGATGGGACACTTGTGTGAGTCAGAGTGAAAAAGAAATGATTTAATGTGTGGGGAACGAACTAAGCGATAGGTTGGGGAACCCAGAAAATGTAGCAAATTCGGCTAAGTTATATTATTCTTCTAATGAAAATTAAGTAGTAGACTAGACTCCTAACAAGAAACCCTAAAGAAACCTCCAGGCTTAAGCAGGAGTGGCGTTCAGGGAATGGAACTCTAACAAAACCCTGACAAGGATTTAAACCTATAAAGTTCACTAGTAAAAGCTTAGCGATATTAAGAGGAAATAAAAGAGTAGAAGCTCTGTTCATATAACAGTAAACCCTACCCATTTCTTAACTTATAAACTCATCAACTTTAAAAACAAAATAACCTTCAAACAGAGATGCATCGTCACAAGTGGAAACGATCTCAAAAACTTATCAGTACGCAAGGTTCTACAACAGAAAGAAATCATAATATTCTACACTGAGTAAATCAAGAATAACAGTTTTCAAACAGTATCCAGAGAAATTCTTACAAGTCAATTTAAATAATAGAGAAATGCAACGTATGTGTAAAATTCAGAATAAGACTTCCGTAGAAGGAAACAAGATAATAGTTATTATTTCAAGAAACCATAAATAAATTAATAGTATAACAGTGATTAAGGCCGTAAAATGTCCACGGCTTCCATACAAAGTCCTTTAGAAAAAAACATATAACTTATACAGAATTTCTACAAGGGCCGAGGTTGCTTGACAAGTCTCACTTCCAGAAAGGAGATTAAAAATACAAATAATTTACTGACAAGGAAATTACTAGGCTCTTGGCTAGAAATACATAACTACAACATTGTAGCCAAGAGAGCAACCTGAGTAGCAGGTCTGTGAAGAAGCTTCGTAAGGGTTTAGTGAGGCTTTAGAATAGCATTCCCCTTTGAGTAGCCGAATATAAAACAAACGATAGCATGATGCGGAGCACTCAGAACTCTATGAAAGTAAAGAGAAACCCTCATATACCAAATGGGAAACACCTCGAACTATTACTTACCCGGAAAACTTGTGTACGAGTGACTGCCAGATTCCGCAAACCTCAAGGGATGGCAACAGAGAATTTCTCACATTTTAACCCGTCAAAGCCTAAGAACAAGGGAAAAGAAAGTGATTAGTATCATGCAACCTGGTGTCGAAGAGAAATAAGGATTAGAAAAAAAGAAAACATCAGATTTAAGAAAACTATACCACCGAGACTAAATTGGGAGAAGGCAACTGCTTACAGTTAAAAGAGTAGCTCCAGCTTTCATGGTTGGCCCCTGAGAAAGAGTTTTTGCTACTTCCAAAGAATCGGACAGAGGTGGGAGGAGTAAAGCTTGAACAGGAGCCAAGAGTTGGGGAAACAAATGAGCCAAATTCCAACAACCCTGAATGAGTAAATCTGCTAAACAGATCATAGCCCTTAGATCAAAGAGATGAGCACACCACCATTAATGGAAGGGAGATTCCGGAGGCGTCCAACTAAGCAGGGGCTATCTACTTGTGCCACGAATCCATGGTAGAGCCGGAGTGAATGTTAAAAAAAAACGCAAACGAACAGTCCAGACATAGTTAAGCCTTGGTTAAAATTAAATTCATCACATCAGTTAGTTATGGGTATTTAATACAGGTGAAATACACATGGATATGTGTTCCTTATAGCACAGATTATGTGTATAATAGTCATATTAAAATATCAGGGTAAAGATTGAATAGTAAGATTTGAACTCGGACCAAAACCCAAGTAATAAATTTGCTGGAATAGTAGTTTAATTTTCCAAGCAAAGTTTCATTGGTTTCATTTGTTTTTATTTTTTTTATTGCTCTATTTAATCGAGTTTTTATTGATTAATGTCTAAGATGGAGGTATGAAAATTTTGAATTTAATACACAATATAAATAGATGGTACTTTTAACAATAGGTGATATTTTATGTCAAAAATGGAAAATATAATAAATTTGATATAATGAAAAGAATATAAAACATTTCACTATTAAAAATAATAAATATGTTTTAAATAAGATTTTTTACTAATATATCTAGTATTAGAACAATAAAAAACAATTAGATGGGAAAATCTACAATAATTTCATTATAATTTTATTGAATAAAATTTTAAAATTCACTAAATTATTATCATGCGATATAAATATCTAGTGGAAGAAATCTCTTCAATTTTGAAAGAAAACTACAGTAATTTCATTATGATCTTATTTATTAAAATAATAAATTTTAGTAAAATAATAATATGCAACCTGAAAATCTAGTGGGAAAACTCTTTTCAATTTTAGAAAAGTTTTAAAATCATTAAATTAAATTTTACAATTATGATAAAAATATATTTATAATAAATAAAATATAATATATAAAAATAAAAAAGCTATAAAAAAATTAAGCTATAAGATACGTTGAATAAATTAAGATATTAATAATTAAAATAATGAATATATTACCTTATTGAAACACGTTGCAACAAAATTCAAGAATATTAAAATTGTACATATCCTAACAAAAAAATGCATGGCATAATCATCGTAATGCTTCTGGTGGTCTTGGGGAAGACCCACTTGATCGAAACTCAATCCTTACAATGTCAAATTTGTTGGTAATTCTTTATATTACCAACAAATACCTACTCATATATATATATATATATATATATATATATATATATATATATATATATATATTATATATATATATATAATTAGAAGTTTGTTACATTAATACTATCCTCCAAATTTATGTGAATTTGTTAGTGGCAGGTCCGATTTTTTTGGGTTCTGGTATTAACAATATTTTAGTGTCGAGTGGAATTATAATAAGGGCGTGTTTGGGAAGAAATTTCATAGAAAATTATATAATATTATAATGAGTTATTTTTATTTATTTTAATCAAGATCTCTATGCTTAGGTTAGAACAACATGGTAAACTAACATCTTTAATGATGAATAATGTCAAACATAATAATAAACAAATGCCTCTATGGTCATCCATGATCAACCATGGTCAACCATGATTATACCATTGTTGAATATGGTCAGACATGGTTGAATATCGTCAACCATG
The DNA here is from genome assembly GCA_031772625.1 of Pinus tabuliformis. Lineage (NCBI taxonomy): Eukaryota > Viridiplantae > Streptophyta > Pinopsida > Pinales > Pinaceae > Pinus > Pinus tabuliformis. The sequence goes on along the minus strand of CM062809.1, from coordinate 474,683,927 downwards.
ATCAAGGTCTCTATGGTTGAATGTGGTTAACCGTGATCAACTATGGTCAACCATGCCTAACCATGATCGACAATGATTAATCATGCTCATATTTAGTTAACCATAATCAACCTAGAACATTCCATGCTCTATCGACTCTTAATGCCTAACCATTGTCAACCATGGTTAGAATGGCCGAACATGGTGAGCCAAAGTATTTATGGTTGAATATGGTGAACCATAATGGTTAATCAATATTTTTGTGGTTGAATATGGTCAATAATGGTTAACCATCTTCATCCATGGTCAACCCCATCAACCATATCAACCATTAATGTAATTTATTTTATAACATTAATGTAACATTTAGCATTGTCATTAGTGTAAGTGTTGGATACCTAATCCTCTATGGGTTGGTGTGAAATGTGAATGGCCACCGGAGTCCAAGAGACCTTGGAATATGGAAACCAATGGTCACTCCAATGTACTATAAATGTATATCATGTTGATAATATATGCAACTCAATGTTTGTCAGTCATATTCTGCCTCTGCCATGTATGTGTTTAACATGGTATCAAAGCGGGCGTTCTCTTGCCCTGCTTCATTTTGAGCCACTGATTTTGTGATTTCTACGTGCATGAAGGTTCGGCTATGAGTCCTGCATTTGATGAATATCCTATCAACTATATTTTAGTTGTATTCTCTGCCTTAGTAACTCACATTTGATGAATATCCTATCAACTATATTTTAGTTGCATTCTCTGCCTTCGTAACTCCTTTTTGACACTCTGTCTATTCTAACCATATGATTTCTGATGCTCTATCCACTCGAAGGCCCTGAAATCTATGCATCACTTATACACATAACATTCTAGCCTCCATACCCACATCGTTGTCTGCTAGTGTGTTTGTTGAACTCTGTTGAATTCCTGTGCATTGAGCCGAGTCCTTCTGATCAATTGATTAATTAAAAACTTGTCTGGCTATTGGCCACCATGGTAGTGATTGTGGCACCAAAAATTTTAATAAGATAGTGCATTGATAGTTGACCAATGAAAGTCATCATCGCTTCAAGGATGAGCACCAGATAAATGCATAGATGTTGGGAGAAGGAGGTCCATGCTCTAAACAGCTCACCCGTTAGCCCCAAGGGTATGATCAAAAGGGGTAGCCCAACTATCGTTGAACATAACAAAATTTCCATATGTGAAGTGGCTAGATTCTTTTTTAAATATTGCCTCCTACAAAATCCCAATGAAAGAATCCATTAGCAGAGATCCATAGACCATCATCACTCCCAACACATTGAAAATCGAGGACATTTGAGCATCTACAAGCGTGAAAATGATTAAAACGACTACGATAAGTACAACAGAAACATATTCATGCATAGGATACTTCCACCTAAGCCTAGGTATACAATATCCCATCATCATCACCGGTCTATTCAAAAGTTATTTGAAGGGTCGTACATTTAACGGAGTTTAACCTTTGGGTTGATTGTGAATGAACTGCCTCGGTGGTTTACAGAATGGTTTTAGAGCCACAAAAATTTATAGAGCTCTTTTAGATTGTTCCAAATGTTATATTAAATATTGTACAAAGTGTGTGAAAGGAGGAACTATGGGAGATCTTTTGGTAATATCTATAGGAAGAGAATAGTTGAAAAATCTCACAGGGTACTGTCTACGATGTTTAAAAAAAATATATTCAAACATCCATCCAAAGTATGGCAAGCAGGTTCAAATGTCTGTGACCTATGCGTTGACACATATTCCTATGCGTTGGTGTTTCATTCATATAGTTGAACGATCATTCATTGTCATATGCTAGTGTTGTCATATTCTTTGAAGACTATATTGGCATACATATTATTCGAATGCACTAGCTAATGAGTTGAATTTCATAGCATATCAAGATTCATTGTAGAGTGTGTAGAGAATCCTTTCAAAGAAAAGGTTGTAAGTTGTATCTACTATAAAAAAAGAGGGTTTTGTGCAAATTCTAGCTTAAGATATTACTTATAAGGTTGGAGAAAATGGCTAGACTTGATGATGCATTAGAGTTGCTAAATACTCTAATTTATTCCATTGTCGATTAGATGGTCCAAATCACTAGGGACACTCTCTCCAATATTATAACTTGTTTACAAAGTGAAAAACAAAACATTGAATTTTTGCAGCTTGAATCTCAGCTCCAACAAGTAGAATAACAACAATGGAGCCATCATTATGAATTTGTTTCTACTTAGAAAATTGAGAAAAACTCCCATGAGCTACCATAAAAGAATCATATCAACGATATTAATATTTATTTAGATGAAGTACGCATCTCAAGATCAGAGTTAAATGCAGAAGCAGAAATTCAACATACGCTTACCAAGCCCATCATCAGACCTTCGGAAGAGCTTGTCCATAAAAAGTACAGAACATGTCTTGGATATGATAAGGAGGTTTCCTTTCACATTCTAGATTACTCAAAGCCCATCCAGTTTCAGAGTGTTGGATTCCTTCATGATAGTTCACCTTCACCTGTTCATTATAGTTAAATGCCAACACTGTGACTGATTTGGCCATATGAAATATTACTCTTTTGATCTTCATCCATGTGAGAACTATCATAAAATCACTCATTCTTCAAACAAATTCTTCAAAAACAAGCCTCCTATAAGAACATAGATTCATCTTGGATGGATCGCTTCTTGACAATGGGCTTCAACAACCAAGAATATATTTCATTCATATGTTAGAACATGTTCTAAGAGTATTGAACAATCTTGTAGTTGAGTTTTATCCACCATCTAACCTTTTCTCTGACACGGGGGAAGTGATGGTCATCTACAAGCTTCAAATCCACATCAAGCGAGCTTGATCCACAACCTGCCGTACTACACTTAGAGTTGTGGCTAGAGACAAAGTTGCCCCTAAGCATGCCTTTGGTTGATGATCATCCTTAAACCATCTATGCGGGCTTGAGACATCTCTTCAAAATAATTGGGGACACTTCTTGTAGTAGAAGACTTCAGCTTCTTGCCAGTTTTGGAATAATTCTAGGAATTTCATTAAGCATTCTAGAGTTGTTGGTCATCCTTAAACCATCACAGTTTGAGACCTCCCTTTTTAGGTTGAGGTTCTCCCTTTTTATGTGGGGTGAGAACCCCCGTTCAAGGTTGAAGGTCTCCCTCTTCAAAACATGACGAGAACTTCCTCTAATAGAATATCTCAATTCATGCCATATTTGGAAGAGTTCTTAGAACTGCACTAAGTGTTCCAGTGTTGGTGCTCATCCTTAAACCACCCCCCTTATAACAACATTCTAGAGAGCACATTTAGCCTAGTGCTGCCATCCACTTTCGCTCATTTTCTATTACAACTCTCTTCTTGTACTCATACATGCCCCTTCGGATTAAGGGGGCATGTTGGACACCTAATCCTCTATGGGTTGGTGTGGAATGTGAACAACCACTGGATTCGAAGAGACCTTGGAATATGGAATCCAATGGTCAATCCAATGTACCATAAATGTATATCATGTCATTAATATATGCAACTCAATGTTCATCATTCATATTCTCCCTCAGCCATGTATATTTTTACCAGTAAGCTTGATGATAGTCAACTTCATCAACCTTGACCAACCTCACCAACCATGGTCAACCATGGTCAAGCAATACACCATACACATTTTGGTTGTAACTACAACCACATTTACTAATGGGGTTAAAATAAATATATTGACGACATTTTCCAACTTTTTTATTTCTATCGATGTATGAAAAAGACATTGATTTGCATATATTGACCACATCAATGAATGTGGTTGTGGTATTTTTATATAGTTGTGAAATCATTAAAAATGATAGAGAAAATAAAAAATCATTAATAAATTAGAATTTTAAAATTAACGACAATACACCAAATTATATTTTCATAATAGAAGCATGTTTTTCCCATTTGATAGCATGGTTATGTCTACTTAACTAATATAAAATAATGAGATAAACAAAATGGAAGAGGAGATATTTCCTAATATTGCTTCAAAATTCACTCAAAACCACTTGGCATCTCAAACCTATAAGGCATAAAGATGTAAGTCTTGGCTAAATTGTTGAAAACTAAAGGGAAGAATCATTGTATAGAATAATGATAACATTGAAATCACTGTTACTCCAAATTTAAGGAGAAAGTATGGTGATATAAAAAAGAAAAAGAAAAAATAGTGTAATGTAGTCCACCCAAAAATTTGCACAATTTTTTTTTTTGTTTTTATGTTTTCTAGTAGGCATTCTTACTTAATTCATTATCTTGAATATGTGCATTTCCTTACATTATTTTTTCTTAAATAGTTAAGTGTATAACATGCTTGTGTACTTTGTGTTCACATTGCTACCTCAAAATAATTTTTATTTTCCTCTTAGGCAAGTGGAATTTACTCGACACCATATTTTAATTAAAAAAAATGTTCCATTGTAAAACATTTGATTAAAGCTAATAAGGTGGATATTCCACCCTACCATTGTATCTTGTAAAAATAATTAGTGTTGGTCCATGCACATTGCATCATGGAGGGTTTATTACCTAGGTGATGAACATGTAAAAACCTTTGGTTATCTTTTTTGGATAACATGTGTTATGAAACCAGCTCACAAAAAGATAGAGAAGATAGATCAACGCCTTAGAATTCAGCCTCTTTGAGGGGGAAACCTCCTTTACATTACACAAATGAATGATTCTTTGATGATTCAAATGACAAAGCCTCCTTTCTATATATAGGAGTCTAAGGAGTCACAATATAACCCAGATGACCTAACAATAATAATATAAAGGCACAAAAATAACAATATGGGGAAAATAGGGGCACAACAATATTAATAAGGGATACAACTACAATAGTAATGGGGTAATCACTAGTATTATAGGGGCCTAACATGCCCCTTTCCTTCAAAAAAGTGTTGTCCTCAATGCTTGAGTAGTTCTGGATGCTTCTTTATAATATTCTCATCCTCCCATGTGGAATCTTCAATGGATAAGTTCTTCCACTTGGTGAGATACTCAGAAATTGATCGATTTCATAGCTGTCAAGTTCTTTTTTTTGAGAATGCTTGCGGTTCCAATATAATTTTTCCTTCCTTGTCAAGTTCTAGCAATATTGTTTGAACTGGGAGCTTGTCACTTATAACCTTCTTTAAACATGAAACACGGAGAACTGGGTGCACTCGAGAAGCTGCAGGAAGCTCCAATTTGTATGCCATAGTACCAATATTTTGCAACACCTTATACAGACCATAATGCTTTGGTGATAATTTATTATCCTTCTTAGCTTGCTTGAGGGACATTTGTTTATATGGTTGTAGCTGTAGGAATACCTAATCACCTACATCAAAACTTCTTTCACTGTGATGTTGATCTGCCTATTATTTCATTCTATTCTGCACCAACATGAGGTTATCCTTTATGAGTTGTGGGACTTGTTGTTGATGCTCGATGTGATGTTCCACTGCTTGAACCTTATAATTTTCTCTTACATATGATGTGAGGGATGGTGGCTGATATCCATAAAGTGCCATAAATGGGGTCATTTTTATTGCTGTATGGAAGGAAGTATTATACCACCATTCAGCTAGAGGCAACCATTTGACCCATTATGTTTGTTTATCAGATACAAAGCAACAAAGATATCCTTCCAAGCATTTGTTTACTATCTCAGTTTGCCCATCAAATTGAGGATGATAAGATGAGCTATAATCTAACTGAGTATCGAGACAAGAAAATAATTCTGTCCAAAAATTTCCAGTTACAATAATCTTTGGGTTTCCATGTAGCTTTTGAATTGTTTCCATAAATGCAGTGGAAATTGTATTGGCTTTAAATGGATGTGATAATGCACAAAAGTGTGCATACGTGGTAAGTCTATCAACTACCACCATGATGACACTCTTTCCCTCAGACTTAGGTAAACCTGTGATAAAATCCATTAAAACCTCCCCCCAACGTTGGCTTGGAATGGATAAAGGTTGTAATAGACCCAGGGTCTTAATTGTTTGAACTTTATTTTGTTGGCAAACCAAACATTCCGCCACAAACTTCTGAATATCTGATTTAAGGCCATCCGAAAAAATTCCTTCTTAATCGTGTGGTAAGCTTTTAAAAATCCTAAGTGCCCTCCTAACGAAGAAGTGTGCAATTCCATAAGAATCTTTTGTTTGAGTTGGGAATTCTTACAGAGGTATAATCGATCTTTATACCATAACGAATCATTTTGCCAGCTAAATGTATCAGATGTACTAGAATCTTGTTGTAACTTTTGAATAAGTGCCCACACTTCTTCATCATTCTTCCATTCCTCCCTTGCTTTGTTTATCCAATCTGGTTGGATATTAGAAATGGCACACAACAATGCTTCCACATCCTCATCTTTTCTTGAGAGTGCATCTACCACCACATTTTGCTTCCCTTTTTTGTAGATGATTTCAAAGTCATAACACAACATCTTTGTGACCCACTCTTGTTTCTCTTCAGAGGATAATCTTTGTTCTAAGAAGTATTTAAGGCTATCATGATCCGTTTTTACCTTAAAGTTTCTTCCCATTAGGTAGGGTTGCCATTTCTTAAGCGCATGTAGTATTTCCAACATTTCCTTCTCATAAATAGCTTTGTGTAAAAACTTTCCCTTGATTGGAAAACTTTCAAAAGGAATGGGCCTTTCATCTTGCATTAAAATAACACCAATTCCATTTCCTAAAGCATCACATTCCATGATAAAGGTTTTTGTGAAGTCCGGTGTAGCTAAGACCGATGTTTGGTACATTGCCTCTTTAAGATATTCGAAGGCCCTTGTTGCTTCTGGAGTGCATGAAAATGCATCTTTCTTCAATAATATTGTTAGAGGTGCTGCTATTCTCCCATAATTCTTAACAAACTTATGATAATACCCTGTCAACCCAAGAAGTACTCGCAGATGCTTTATGGATGTGGGGATTTTCCATTCCTTAATGGATTTAATTTTGCTAGGGTATACCTTAACTCCTCCATGAGATACAATATGATCCATATATTCCACCTCTTATACTCCAAAGAAAAATTGGATCTTTTAGCCTATAATTGTTTCTCCTCCAATAGTTGTAGCACCCTGTCAATATGTTCAACATGATCCTTCCAAGACTTGTTGTGGATTAGTATATCATCAAAAAAATACTAACACAAATTTTCTAAGGAAGGGTTTGAAAATGGAATTCATCAAACCTTGAAATGTAGAAGGTGCATTGTTAAGGCCAAAAGTATGACCAAAAATTCATAATTACCCTCATGAGTTCTAAACGCCATTTTCAGAATGTCTTCAGGCTTCATTCTGATTTGATGATATCCTGAATGAAGATCCAACTTGGCGAAGTAAATTGATCCATGCAATTCATCCAGGAACTCATCAATGACAGGAATATGAAACTTATCTTTAATAGAGAAGTTGTTGAGCTCCCTATAATCCAAACACATGTGCCATGATCCATCCTTCTTGTGCACCAATACTACTGGAGTAGAGAAAGAACTTTGACTAGGTTGAATTATACCAGCTTCTAGCATTTCTACAACCATACGTTCAATTTCACTCTTTTGGGCATAGAGATATCTGTACAACCTGATGTTTGGAGGAACACTTCCTGGAATCAGATGAATAGCATGATCATGGTCACGAATAGGTGGGAGACCTTTGGGAGTCTCAAATACCTTGGAATGATTTTCCAAGACTTTTTGGAGATCTAGAGAAATAGATGATTTCAATGTGGAAACATCTAGCCAACATAATTGTGCACTTACACCTCTTTGTTCCTTTTTTAGAAGATTTGTCATACCGTTAGAGGTGATTATCCTTCCCGGTTTCCCTGCAATACCCCTTAATTCAACTTCCTTTCCTCCCGTAGAAAATTTCATGAAAAGTTCTTGAAAATTAAAAGCTATTGTACCCAAGGATTGTAGCCATTGGACTCCTAGTACAACGTCAACACCTCCCATTGTAATGGAAATCATTGGGCTAGTCAATACATATTCTCCCATGGATAGCTTGATATTATGGCACTTTCCAGAGCAATTTATTGTTTATCCATTTTCAACCATCACTTGACACTCTGGTGCTGGATATAGGAAGCAATCCAATTCTTTTGCTACCTTACAATGAATAAAATTGTGGGTACCTCCTGAATCAATCAACACTATTACCTTTTTCTTCTTGATTTTTCCTTCTATCTTGATGGTTTTAGGAGTGGTAATTCCAGCCAATGCATTACATGATATGGTCGGGTTCATTTCTTCTTTATCCAGGCTTTGTTCCTGGAGTATATCCTCTTCTTTTGACCTTTCTTGCTCCTTTTCTTCTTCCTCTTCACAATCTATGTAGAATAATTTCTTCTCAACACACTTATGACCTTTAGTGTATTTTCTATCACAACTGTAACAAATCCCTTTTGCTCTTTTTTTTCCATCTGTTGTGGTGTCAACCTTATAGGCTGTGTAAAACTAGGGGCAACAACACTTCCATCTTTATAGTTGTGAGTGGTATGCTTCTTGGTTGCCATAATTTTGCTTTCCATTTTTCTTGCTAACCTGAATTCCTTCTCTAATTGTAGGTTTTAACCCTGTACAGAAATTACCTACATACAAAATCTTAAACAAAGAAAATAAACAATGCGAGAGCATAACCCATAAAACACATATGCACAGAGATTTTTCCCTGGATCCCAAAACCGGGACTACCAACTTGATTTTTCATTATGTAGCTCAATGGGTCCAATTATTCAAATTGGAAATTCAAGTTGTGGACCCTGCTTGAGGGGAAAAGTGCATGGGGGATTGCAAATGGAGATGAGTTGAAGCGCATTGTAGCAGGAGGTCGAAAAACTATAGAAATTTAGGATTAGGAGAAGAGGGAGAACAAGTAGAAACTGTTGTTGAAATTTCTAGTGAAACACTGCATTATCCCTCACATCAAAGAGTGTAAATCAGCAAATGAGATCTGGAAGACTCTCAAGATTTTTATGAGATAAAAATACAAATAGCTTATTGTTCCTGAAGAGAAATATCCTCAAATGCAAGAGGAAGAGAGGCAAATGACGCTGAAACCCCAAAATTTAGATCTTGCATTAATGGCGAAGAAGAAGTCTTTCAGAGGGAAGGCAAGTGAAAGACAAAAAGGCGGAGTTACACCACAAAGAAGGCAACCTCAAGGTATGTCTTCAAACAAAAGTGATTGAGGAACAAAATGTTTTTATTGTGGTAGAGTTGGTCACATTGCTAGAAATTGTCATATGTTGAAGCTTGATGAAGGTCAACATAGATATAAGAAGCATGCAGGGTGTAGTTTGTTGATGGTTATCAGAACCAGAATCTTAGATTGTTCATATATGATTCTTCTTTCTCTGCTGAGAATGATGAAATAGAAACATGGTTTGTGGAATCAGGATCTTCCACTCACATGACATGTAACAGACATTGGTTTGAAAATTTTAAAGAAACCAGCAGTGGTTCTAATATCTACCTTGGTGATGATAGAGGGTACCAAATTAAAGGGTATGGAAATATTCCTTTTGTATTTCCTGATGGTATTATTAGGCATATTCAAAATGAAATGCATGTACCCAGAATTAAAAAGAATCTGATCTGTGTTTCTACGATAAGAGATCACAATCTTAAGGTAGAGTTTTTCAAATCTTATTGTTTTATTAAGGATATGTTGGATCATATGAAACCAATTGCATCAGGTATTCAAGTTGGAGGTCTATACAAGCTGAATGTAAAGAGCGCACCATCCCAAGCCTTGACTTCATCAGTTAGGAATGCAGAAAACTTGTGGCATCAAAGATTCAGTCATATTAAGTTTCATGACCTACTGCTATTTCAAAAATGAGGTATGGTCAATCGTCTCCCTGTTTTGAAAAATTCTCATGCTAATTGCGAAGCATGTTCTCTTGGGAAGATACATAGGGATGATTTTCCCTCCAATTTAGATAGAAAGAAGAGAGATATACTAGAGCTTGTGCACACTAATATACATGGGATGATGTAAACAAGGTCATTAGGAGGTGCCTATTATTTTTTGTTATTTGTTGATGATTTCATGATATTAATTGGGTATATTTTCTCATAAAGAAGAGTCATACTTTTTAATACTTTAAGGAATTTAGAAGCATGGTTGAAAAACAAACAAGGAAGTTCATCAAAATTCTCCGCTCAAATCAAGGGGGAGAATACAAGAACGATAGTTTCATCAAATATTGCAAGGACCATGGGATATTTAAGTAGTTCATAGTACCCCACACCCCTCAACAAAATGGGGTTGCAGAGGAGAAGAAAAAGAACCTTGTGCAGTGTGCATACAACATGTTAAAAGCTAAGAACCTGTCTAATGGTTTTTGGGTAGAAGCAATAAATACTGTAGTATAGTTAAGGAATATGAGTCCAACAAAAAGGCTTGATTTTAAGACCCCATTCGAAGATTTATTAGGATTTAAGCTTGTAGTTAATCATTCAATAGTTTTTGGCTCGAAAGCTTTTTCTCATGTTCCAAAGGAGGATATGAAGAAAATTGATTCAAAGGACATTAAATGCATTTTTGTTGGGTATTGCATAGATTTTAAAGCTTATAAATTGTTTAATCCCTCTACTCATAAAGTGTTTGCAAGTAGAGATGTAGTATTCCATGAGTAGATTGATGATGGAAATCATAGTAGAGGAAATGAATAATGGCACATGCTTTTGCTGGTGGAAGATGGAAGTGATGAAATAAGGGAAAACCATGAATAGTAACATCAGCAACAAAAGGAAGAATCAGATGGTAAAGATGCAGTTAGCAAGCCAAGTCCACCAAGAGATGATTAAAAAAAATTTGAGTCCAGTCCACCATTAAGAAGGTCAGGTAGGAAAATTCAAATGCCAGCAAGATATAGGGATCATGCTCTTATAACTAGTATGTTAAATGTTTTTGAATCCTCTAATGATAAAGAAGCAGGTCAATACGATGAATGGAGGACAACCATGGAAGAGGAATATGAGTCAATACTCAAGAACAAAAATTGGCATTTAGTTGAACTACCTAAAGGAAAACAGCCCATAGGTTGCAAATGGTTATAAAAGCTGAAATTTAAAGTAGATGGTACTATAGAAAAATATAAAGCTAGGCTAGTGGAAAAAGGGTACTCGCAGAAAGAAGGCATATGCTATGAGGAAACCTTCACCGATGTAGCTAAATTAAACACAATTAGAATGTTAATTACTTTATATACCAAACATCATTGGATGATAGACCAGATAGAAGTGAAATCTTCTTTCTTAAATGGTGAATTAAAAGAAGAAATGTATTTAATGCAGCCTAAGGGGTTTGTTAAACATGCGGAGGAACATTTAGTCTGTAGATTGAGGAAAGAATTATATGGTTTAAAGTAGGAACCCAGGTCGTGGTATGATAAAATTGATTCATTTTAGCTGCAGCATAGTTATAAGAGGAGCAAGAATGACCCTAATTTGTATAACATGTTTGATGACAAGGGGTGAATTATTTTGATTTCTTTATATGTAGATGATCTTATTATTACATGAAATGTAAATGAGTTCATTAAAGAAATCAAAGTGCAGATGTCACAAGATTTTGAGATGAAAGACCTTGGAGAGTTACACTATTGTTTGGGTCTTGAAGTCTAGAGGGATTCTGGCCAAACATTTCTATCTCAAGGAAAGTATGTTAGGAGCTTATTAAGAAAGTTCAGAATGGATCAATACAAAGCTACCTCAGTTCCTTTACAACAAAATCTCAAACTTCATAACGATGATGATTCTAAGGAGGTGGATGCAACACTATACATACAACTAGTTGGGAGTTTGATTTATCTAACTACAACTAGATCTGATTTAGCTTTTGTAATTAGTGATCTAATCTTGTTTATGTCAAAGCCTCTTGAGAGTCATTGGGTGGCAGCGAAAGGCGTCTTAAGGTATCTTCAAGGAACCTTGGACTTTGATATTAAATAAACTGATTTGTTTGATGTTAGATTGACAAGTTTTTCAGATTCAGATTGGGCTAGAAATATGGATGACAAATGATTGATAATAGGTTAGGTATTCAACATTGGGTCTAGGGTCATTGCATGGAGCAGCAAGAAGCAAAACATTGTATAATTGTCTTCAGCAGAAGCAGAGTATCAAACAGTGGGTGCAACAACACGTGAGGTTGTTTTGTTGAGGATACTTCTCCATGATGTCAAAGAATAACAAAAAGACCCTACAGTTATCAAATGTGATAATCAAAGCTCAATCAAACTTGCAAAAAATCCAGTGTTTCATAAAAACACAAAGCATATTCATACACAGTTTCACTTTGTTAGAGAGAAGGTTCAGTCAAAAAGGATTTATATTGAATAATGTAATACTTTTGATAATGTTGCAAACATTTTTATTAAGCCCCTTGGAAGAATTAAATTTGAGTTATTTAGGGAGATGTTAGGAGTACTAGTGAACCCTTTCACCATTAAGGGTGGGTGTTGAAATTAATGGAGAGTGTATTATTGGAGAGAGTTTGTTCATTAGTTGTGTGTGAGACTTCATTTAGGAATTAGTTCCTACATTCTAGGTGGTTGTTCTAACTCTCCTACTTCCCTGTAAACTATTTATTCCTAATGATTCATGATGAATTTGTAGAGTGTTATGCCAGAGGCAGTCTCCAGGCAAAGCTCCTCACCTATAAGTTACACAGTTGAGAATATATCTTGTTTTCTTCCATTTTTTAACATTTACAACAAGTGACTATTAGCTAACTAGTTGATGGATTATATACATAAAGAATGTATCTATATAGGGGGATTAGGGAAGCACTCGAACAAAATTAGTGTTATTATTAAGAAGACTAATTATCTATCTCAAAGAAAAGATATAACAAGATGATAGACATTAATAAAAACATTTTTGTACATCAAAAAGACTACAGATATCAGGAGAGAACAATTTAGAAAATTTTGAGCATAGGAGAGGAGCAAAGGTCAAAAATTTGTGGAAATAAAATAAATTATGCTCTTCGTAGTGAGTAGATTCATCTCAATAAGTGTGGTTCTATTTTTTTTGTATAAAATACAATAATTCGTTTCACAACGCATGGAGGTTTCTTTGTAGGCTCGGATTATTTAAAATAAAAATTGATTTGAGAGTGTAATTATTGGCATATCACAATTATGCTTTGGCTCTTAATTTTTATATATGTGAGATTGTTGCGTGTTAAGAAATATTTGTGTGATCAACTAAGTTTAGATCTGATTTATTTAATTAAGATAAATATATAATAACAATCATATAGGACATACAAGGTTTAGTAAAAAATAATACTTTTGACTTTTAGTGGACTATAGAGTGTAGTCGTATAAAAAAATGTATGGTGGTACATAAAAGTCTTACTACACAATGATACTTTTGATTTTCAGTGCACTATACAATATAGTCGTATGAAATAATGTATGATGGTACTAGAGACAGAGTGTTAAGTCATTCGCACAAGCACTTCCTTCACAAGGAATAATTTTCTTGCATTTAGTGTTGCACATCAAATAATGCGTGGAATTAAACAATAACAATACTCTTTCAGGTCAACACAACTCAACGAATAGTGGCACTCAAATTTAGCTAGTTCATGTTCTAATGTGAGTAACTACCACTAGTGCTTTAAGTCATTCGACCACATATTACCACCACAAAGCATATCTACCTATGTTTTCCGGCATGCTTATGTGGATGTGTACCCTAATAATTTTGTTACATAACATTGATTAGAACAAATGAACGACACAATAAAAAAAATACACCTTCACTATTTTCTAATTATCAATGTAGTTATATTGTTGTGGAGTGCTAGAAGTAGTGTGGCAAGTGAAAACATTGTCAAAGAGTTTGCATGGCTATACAAAGGGATAAATTAGTTGCAATTTCTTTCAAAAATTGGAAAAAAAAAAGAATTTACAAACTCAATTGTGGAAATGTAAATTGAGATGTAGTGAAGAGAATAATTGACTTTATCCCTAATGTGGATTCATGGTTTCCACATAAATATTAAATTGAATTAAAGGATGGCAAGTGGGCTTAAAAATGTTAAGAACAAAATGCAATCCATTATAGATTAATTTTGTAGTAAAATCTAGATAAAGTTTGTGGTAAAATCCAACAATTTGGATGCAACAAGATGATGTGGCATATATATATATATATATATATATATATATATATATTATCTAAAGCTACCATAATTTTCCTTATCTATTTTATTTTCATCATATTTATTTTACTTATTTATTGGAGTAATATTTTATAATGAAGTAGATAAGAGTGAAGTGAAACTCTCTATCTAATTCCAAGATTATTCACAAGAGGTTAATATGTATAAATGGATTGGATTAATTGCTCTGAAAGATAATGTATTTTCAATATATAAACTTACAACTTCAACAATTTTTTTACTGATTTTGAAATAAAAATAACACCAAAAAAACTAATAGTAAAAAAACCAATATTATTTAAGATTAAAATATGATATATTAAATTAAAAGTAAAAATTTACTTCCTGATTATCTATTTATTTATTATTATTATATATATTAAAAATAATTTATATAATTTCATATTTTTCATTTTAAAATCAGTTATGTAAAAAGCATAATACATTTCACATTGCTAAATTTCTTAGTGCAAGGTAGAGTTAAACCTGATTCTCTTATTGTATTTAAAGGCAAGCAAAGCGAATCACCTCTGTAGTGCAGGTTGAGTACTTTTTTGTTCCTCACTCCCTCATTGTTCCGCATCCATCATCGCACAACGATTGAACGTGTCGGGGAGCCATTGAAAATTTCAACGCCTGTGAAATTTGCTTGCACCGATGACTTTTCCATGAAGACAATGCAGATCCCGTAACATTTTCTCCCCCATCGTGGCAATTACCAGTCCACAGATATCGGATGTTAAGTACGCGGCACGCGTTTGTTACCCTGTAGCGCACGATGCATCAGAACTGTTCATATATATTACAGTGTATACAGGGCCTATTCAAGTTAATCCCATACCCAATGTTCTCACCGTGCACACCATTGAAGAAACCGGTACACCTTGAAGGTGTGCTGGAAGGTGATAAGCGATCGAGGTGATACGTGTTCTGTCTGGGTTGGTCTGGGCGGCGTAAGAAGCAGCGCAGCTATATTATAATAGAAGGCCCGCTATAAATATCTCGCATATCTGGCAGACAACCTGGCACAGCGGCGATAATACGTTTATTTGACGAAAACTCGAGTAACTTGATCTGATGATCTGCTTATATTGGCATGATAAACCGTGTATTCTACTGTGATAATCCGCGTTTTCCGATTATAACTCCCGTATAAGTTGATAACCCGCGTATTAATTGATAACTCGCGTATCAGTGGATGATAAATCGTGTATCGGAGGTCATAGCTCGCTTAAAGGGGAGATAATCAGCATTTTTGGCATAAATGGAAAAAATTAGTCGGAAATCACTGGCATAAACCGGAAAAACAACTCCCATATTAAAAAGTAATGGCACACATATCCAGCGGTGATAAACAGCGTATCCAATGAATTAAAAAGGTGATAACCAGCATATTCGATGATATGTCGCGTATGGAATAGTGACAGTTCGTGTAATCTATTTTGAAGTCGCATATTAGCCAATATTTCGCGTATCCTGTGATAACGCGGATATCAATCAATGATAACTCGCGTATTTAATGACAGCGCACATATCCACTGATGATAACTCGTGTATTCGGGGCATATTAGGCGGTGAAACTCCCATATCCGGCAGACGCAACCCCCAAATCCGGCGGTGAAAGCTCGTATAGCCGGAGTGACAACTCATAAATCCGGCCAACGCGGAAAGTTCTTGGGCGTGAGCATCTTCGGGCTGGGGATTATTTTCGGTGTGGACCGTCATTGATATGTCCATTCGCGTATCGGCCCTCCGGTTTCCTTTAAGTCAAATGCAATATTGCTTCAAGATCCGGAAGTGGAAGGTACGCATTTGGGTTGGAAGAGGCGTCCAAAAGGAACTTACTTGTAAAATCAACAACAATTGCTCCAAGGGCTCGACATTTTTCTGCACCACCAGCAGCTTCATCTTTTGACATAAATTACCCTCAGCCCTGAAAAATGGACGTTGTGGGCCTGGGTGGTTGGACTGCGAACTGCTCGGCGGCACCCTATTTCACTGGTCTGACCGGAATAAGTGGTGACTTACCCCGAATGAAAAAACGAGACAGGTGTGTCTGCATGAAGTTTTATCACTGATCTAGGGGTTTAGGGTTTATCAATTTTATCACCATATTCAAATGACGATTCTTATGAGGAGCAATAGAAGATGAGAAGACACTAAACAATCTCCATGGCATGTGTGTAAGGAAATCAGCAGGGCTATTGATGTTCTAGGCCTGCAACCGGAAGACATCCATGATGTAGAAAAGAAATCCATGATGATACAAGATGTTTGTATCTATAACTGAGGTTCTGCGAAAATCGAATCCCTTGTGTATTATACGAAACAAATCATACGAAGGTATTATAGCAGATGAAGGTCGTATACTTGTTATACCGAAATTATTTGACACCATTGTCGAGGTTATCAGCAGTCAAGACGTGTATCACGGGATTTCAACTCTGCAGAGATTCTAGATTCTTTTCATGATCTATTTTACTCATAAATGCTGGTTAATGCTATAATTATCTCCGTCGCTAGAGAAATTGATAGATCAGAAGACACGACAGGCCTTAGCGAGGCGCAACTCCTTGAAGCCGACGCGGAGGGACAGCCTTTGTCTCGTCAAAGATATACTGATGACAGAAGGCCCATCAGCTGTTATTATTGTCAGGCAAGGAGGTTTTTATATAGTAAAAGAGATCGTTCACATGTTTGAACATTTTACTCGTGAAGATGAGAGTGGGGATGAAAGCCACTGTCCACTGTTTTGTGGAAAGAAAGGATGCAAAATATATGAGTGCATTGATTCAAGAATCGCGCAATTTGTATTGGATATCAGCAACTTGGATTGGATATCTCAAGAAGAGTGGAAGCAGCTCCTCCTTGAGTACTCCTTAAATTCTTAAAATCTGGAAGGACTGCTGAAGTTTAACGTGAAGACGGGTGTGAAAATGGCCGATCAATTTTTCGTGTACTCATTTCCTGTATTCTCTTACTAGGATTATGATAGCAGTTTTTGATCGTAAGAGCATTGTGATTGCATGCATTTTACCTTTTATTTTTTATTTCCATTTTAATTTATGTTCATTAGCGAGATCCGTTTCTTAATAAATAAGTCGGGTCTTAATTTCAATCAATTATGTCCTGCCTTTAATGGTGCCATTATTATGTACGTTGAATTCCAAGTGATTATAAATAATCGAGATCTCATCATAATCTTAAATGTACATCTATGAATTTCATAGAAAATCCATTAAATTTTAGATTCCTTCCCGAAACAACGCCCATGTTGTTATGAGTCCGCCTAGAAGGTAATGAGTGGAAGTATAGTGAACAATCCGCCTAGAAGGTAATGAGTGGAAGTATAGTGATGTAAGGAGCTGAACCATTCTAGCAAACTCAGAGGTTTTAACTTTTTTTTCCAACATGAATATATTTTAGTAATTGTTCTTTGCATTTCTGTTTTTATTATGGATATTGTAATGAGATACTTTCTTCATCTTTTGAGCTTTCCATGTGGATAAAATATTTGACGGAGAAGAATAGATTAGCAAAATAAATGGTTATGTAATATATCAACATACTCCTCATATATATTAACAGGCATGTTTATTTTATTTTTTCAAAAATAAAATCCGGTCTTCATTTTATTACATTAAAATATATAAGTAGAATAATGATTAGGTAAGCATATTTAAATTTAATTAATAAGTACATAAATTTACAATATAATAAAATATTTAATTATGGATATTTATGTCTATTTTGTCATAGATTTTATTAACTTGTAAATAGGTTTTGTTACAATACCATGGCCAATATTATAGCCAGTCAATACAACATGCTCAAAAACTTTATTTGAATTTAATTTTATAACATTTTTTACTAAATTTAAAGAAAAAATATCATAGTTAATTTTGAGATATATCTACACTTCTATCACATGAAAATATATAAGATATAAATAGTTGCTATAAATTAAAATATCTTTCATCATATAAATTAAAATAATAATTTTGTAACCAATATATAAGATATAAATAGTAGCTATAAATTAAGATACATTTCACCATGTAAATTAAAGTAATAATTTTTTAACCATACCTAAATTTCATTAATAAACCCAAAAAAAAATTAATACCTACATTATAACAAGAATTTCAACCATGGATATTCATGACAAATTTACCATGGATATTATTAACCATACCATATCATGTGCCAATACAATGCCTCATCCGTACCACATGCCAAAAACTATCTCTCATTTCACAATCAAAATAATACTTACAATTAACAAGAATTTTAACTATAGATACTCACCTCACTTTACCATGGATATTATTAACCATAGGCCAATACCATGGCTCATCAATACCACATGCAAAAAATCCTTCTCGCATTCCACAATCAAAATATTTTATAAATAACAATTTTTTTTTTATTACATTTTTGGGCCAAGAGACACTCTCCATCCCAGTATGGAAGAAATGTTCTAATGTATAGATATATTATGTTATCTAAACATTTTCACTTGATCAAATTAACTAAAATTAAAAAATAAAATTATTAATTAAAACATTTTGACTCAGTGAAATTATTTTCTTAGATCTTAGACTTTTGTGATCCATAAAAATGAAAGGTAAAAAAATAAAATTAATAATTAAAGTAGCCTAAATCCATCTTCACATGGATATCTTAACTCGGATCTATGAAGTTTCAAGAGAGATCGAATTCCTAGAGGTGCAAACATACCTTCAAGTTTTTCACTCATAAAAGAGGTTTGATCTCTCTCCATGCTTGATAGATCCTGAGTTAGGATGGATCTAGTCTGGGTATTTTACCATCTCATGTTTAAATTTTTGCTAATAACATGTTAAGCTTTATTTTCTTTGCAAAAACACCTCTAAAATAAATATAACTATTATTTAAATCTTTTATCTTACTATCATTATTTTTGCTAAAGAAATATTTTTATAGTATTTATTAAAGTTTGAATATTACAAAAACGAAAAAAAAAATAAAAAATCTTTGTTAAGTTTATTAATCAACTCTATCCAAAAAGAAAAATTAAAAAAAATCTATGTTAAGTTTATTAATCAACTCTATCCTAAAAACATTTAAAAGTTATTTTAGTTTATTAATCAACTCTATCGTAAAAACATTTAAAAGTTAAAAAATAATTATGAAAATCTACAAATAAGTTATTTAGTTGTGCCATGCCATGCCATCTCGCATGGAGGAAGACGCCCATGCCCGTTTTTTTTGCTAATTTTCTTTGTTAAATTAGAGGCAGCATGAAAATTTTATTTGTGAAGCGTCCAATTCATCCCTTAGTGTCCATCTCGTGTCTTTCCCATCTCCACCACATAGCCCCATCCACAAGCTCCCAGGGCAGGACGTGAATATTCACAGCACCTGTTAGACATATTCCTATTCACGGGTCATGTTTTCCACGGGACCACTCCACATGTCCTTTTTCCAAAATCCTAGCGTGTGAATGGAAATATAAGTGAATATTCAAAAAAATAATGCCCATCTCGCATGTTCTTTGAACAGCACGACCATGGAGCTCCATGACAATGAATCACTACGAAAAATCTTGGGGTGTGAACGTTAACTTGTTCTACAAACTCATGAAGATTAGTTCAACTTGTGTGTTTTTCTAAGCTTCTATAGAACCATGAGGCACATTTCAACATTTCTGATCTTCAACGGGCCATAACTTTTTTATGCTTAGGAGTTTTAGGTTTCCATATATCCTTGGAAAGGACTTTCTGAGGCTTATCTATCTAACCATTTCGGAGAGTTGTTTGAGCTGATATTCTACAGTGAAAGAACCTCAAGTAATAAACAATCACTAAACACCTTTGGCATCAAATGATAACACTCTTTGACATCAATGATGACATTTCACTAACAATTTCCTACTTTGGCATTGATGGAAACACTGAATATTGTAGGTCATTGATGGCGACACTCATTTGTTCATTCTCTGATTTCTGCTTATTCTCTCCATTATTATCCTACAAATTTTTCTAGTTCTCCCCATTTGACATCAGTAGCAAAGGGTCTGGTCAGACCATCACATAATAGGTTGTTGATTATTACAAAAGCAATGCTGAAACTTCTACGGATCTTGATTTTAATTAGCAGCCTGGGGTTGTTACAAAATTTAGAGGAGTCGGCAATATGCGTGTAGCAAGAAATTTATTCTCCTTTAGTTGTTTTGATGCAACTAAAAGGAAGCTAAAATGCACATAAACCAATTTTTCTATTTCGATTATAGGAAATGCTTGCACAAAAGTAAACAATAAAAAGTAACCATATCTTATTTGTAGAAATGTGAATGACAGAAGGTAACCCTACTCTAATTCTACAAGAGTAAATCAATAGAAATGCACTACTTCATTTTTTGCAGTAAAATAAATGATAAGGAACAAACCTATGCTAACATTAGGAAAGGAAAGAAAATAGTTTCAAGAATTGCAGAGAAAAATAAATTCTATTTTATGATGCATGGTAAACCAACTTACAACTCAAAGAAGCCATTCAAATTGTAAACCCTACTTATGAAATAGAAAGCAGGTTTTGTTACAATTACTAAAGTGAGGTTTCTGTGGGGCCTCTAAAATTATGAACTCCATCTCCAGGGTTTGATGTGTATTGGTTGTGGCTGCAAGCAATTATTACCTACAACCTTTGCTAAATTAGTTTATGGCCCTTGGTATTACAAGAAGAATGTTGAAACTCCGAAGGGTCTAGACTTCAATTATCAACATAGGGTTCATACAAACTTAAGAGCAGTTATGATTATGTGTGTAGTAGGAAAAGTATTCTCATTTGATTGAGCCAATGTAATCAAAGGGAAATTAAATCTACAAAGGCCACTTTTGCTATCTAGGCTACAGGGAATGCTCACAAAAACAAGGAACAACAAATATACCTACTTAGGTTGCAAGAAAGTAAACAACAAAAAGTAACCCTATCCTATTTGTAGAAAAGTAAATGACAAATGGTAAACCTACTCTATTAGCATAAAAATAGATGGCATGAAATAAACCTACTATGTTTCGCCTTAAAACAAATGAAAAGAAATAAGCCCATGCTAACTACAAGAAAAGAAATCAAATATTTTTAATAATTCTATAGAAATGTGAACTATATTCTATTATTCATGGTAAACCAATTTACAACTGAAAGAAAGCATTCAAATAGTAAACCCTATTTACAAAAAAGAAAGTGGTTTTTCATATAGTTATTAGGGTCAGGATTCTAAGGGGTCTCTGCACTTCCAAAATTAATCTCCAAGGTTTGATGCGTGTTGTAATGTGCCCAGGAATTATAAATAGGATTTGAGTGAAAATGTGGTGGTGTTCTAGTGCAATCATTGTACTACTACATGATGCCCCTATTTTTCTATAGGAAATAGTCAAGAGAAATTCTACATGAATTCTAAATGTGATTTAAGGGGTGAAGAAGATAAGGAAGTTTTTAAAAGGGTAAAGGATTCTTTCTCAAGCTTAGGTTCCCTTGATGGGTCAATTCACACATCAAACAAATAGATCCACAAATAGATCCTTGATGGTTTGGAAGAGGGGAATATTAACACAAATTTTTAATTTCTCCCAAAATTTCAACTTCCTCTAAGGTGTGTGTTTTACAATGGGTCAACCTTTTAGGATAAGGAAGTTTGTTGGGTTGAGTAGGAATTTGTGGCTATTTCAAACGATTGTTTTCAGGTGGTGTTGGTTGAGGAGGAGAAAGAATTAGGGAAAGATTTTGCACTACCAAATGTCTCCGCCCTAATGATGGATTTACCCATTCAGGAGGTTGGTGTTGGTATGGCTGAAAAGGATAAATGACAGGTTGGAGAGGACTATACCATGTTGTAGGTATAGAAAGCGGTGAGGTGCTTGGTGGACGCCAAGGTTGAAATTGTGAATTATAACTTATAAGGAAAGAGGAGGGATAATTCATACCTTATTGATATGGTCAGGGGCCTTGTGACCTTTTTTAGTTGACAAAGCAAAGCTACTCCATGTCTCCTTCTACTCCTTCGTACATCACTTTCAAGCCTAAAAGAGATGGGCACTTGTCATTTGAATGGTTTTATTCAAACGTAGAATATATTTCCATACAATTTAATGGGAACTCATTTCTAAGATGCCTCTTGGTGCATATAAGGAAAGACATGGTTAATTCCATTTATGTTTCCTCTTTATTTTTCTTAGTTTATATTGTTTCCATCCACATGGAAATGGTGTGTAAGATATCATTTTTAAAATATCCAACATAGCTCTGACTTCATACTTAATGACTAAAGTAGAGGATGAAGGAATGACCAAGCCTATTTAGATATACCTCTTTTTCTAGTAGCCCTAAAATGGTTTTTGAACACTATTTTGATGACTTCATGGTTGAGCAATTAAATAGCTCCATTGGAAAACATATTGAGAGTCTCCATTAGTTCTTATCTAACCCGTAGGAGAAATAATAATTCCATTGTGTCAATATCAAGAGTGAAATTATGTGCCCTCTAGTAGCTTAGGTGAATTCTTCCCTCATAGTCTTCTAGTGATTCATCTGGCACTAGGGTCATTATGAGGATTTAATCCCTTGTATCTCTTACTTTGTAGTAATGCCCACAATTGGTGTGGAATTCTTGTTGCCTCTATGCCCATGTAATGATGTTCCTTCCTTCTAAGTTCATGAACCAATGAAAGGTTGCATCGTTAGGGGTTGAAGGAAACAATTTGATATTTTTCTCATTTTATGTATAATGATATGTCTTATAGACTACAACAAATTCAAATATGAAGGTGTTAGGATCAAAAGAATCCATTCCATGAAAATTTGGAAAAGCAAAAAGGTTAATATTTTTCATATTAACTTCTTCATTTGGCTCCATGGTAGAAAATAATTCAGGCTACATGTTTCTAGCCATAGTATCTGTGATTGATGGTGGTTATTATGCTCCTGAAAGATCCTAAAAAATCCTCACATTATCACCTTAAAAAGCCTCTATACCCTCTATAGATAGAGTTGGATGCTCATAGTCAACAAGTGAAGGTAGGATGTTTTTGGGAGTGGCGGTTTTAGGCAGAAGTTTTACTGAATTATCCCTAACTCTGTGAGGTCAGAAATAAATGAATTTTTTGTTTTATTTTTAGATAGAAATGCCAATGCAATATTTTGTATCCTTTTTAAGAAATAAATGGAACGGAATCAACTAAAGAGGAAAAAAATACCTAATTTAACACCTCCTCAATAATGACACCAAGAAGTGATGGCCTTGAGTATTAGGACAAGAATGTTGACAATTTTGATGGTCTCAACTTTAATGATCAAACTAGGGTTCATACAAATGTAAGAGGAGTCAACATTGTGTGTGCAGTAGGAAATGTATTCTCCTTTTGTTGATCTTAGACAACTGAAGGGAAGCTACAATGTACGGAGATCACTTTTTCTATCTAGGCTATAGGACATGTTTAGAAAAACAAGGAACAACAAATATACCCACTCTAGCTTGTAAGAAATCAAACAACAGAAAGTAACCCTATCCTATTTGTAGAAAAGTAAATGACAAAAGGTAACCCTACTCTATTTTTAAAAAAGAAAATGACATGAAATAAGCCTACTCTGTTTTGTAGGAAAATAAATGACAGGAAATAAGCCTATGCTAACTGTAGGAAAGGAAATAAAATAATTTCAAGAATGTTGAAGAAAAATCAATTCTATTCTATGATACATGATAAACCAACTTACAACTGAAGGAAGATATTTAAACAATAAACTCTAATTATAGAAAAGAAAACAATTATTGCTATAGTTACTAGGGTAATTTTTCTACAGGACCTCTCAGATTCTAAAATCCATATCAAGGGTCTGATGTGGATTGTAATGTGCTAACGAATGATAAAAATGATTTGAGCATATATTTGCATACTATTACATAATGCTACTCTTTTTCTATAGGAAACAACCAAGAGTAGTTTTATGAGTTCTAAACACAATATAAGGGGTGAATAAGGTAAAGGAAGGTTATAAAATGGTAAGGGAATCTTTCCTAAGCTCGGTTTCCTTTGATGGCTCAATTCACACATCAAACAAGCATATATAGGGTTTATTATAGCGCATCTAGACATAAATCAACTTGCTAACAAATTGTAGAAATGTGTAACAAGGAGTGAAAATATGATGACCTAAGTGATCCGTGTGCACCAAAAATGATACTAACTATATCTATTAAGAACTATCGTGTAATTGAAAGAAAAATGCATGATTGGATGGCAAAAGGAAAGCACATGAATGATGAAGTATTGGTTGTAGAAAATAAAACAATAGAAGGGATGAGTTAAAATTTAAATGAAGATTTTCACTGCATCAAAGAAACTATTTCTAAATTCATTAAATCAAGATACATAAATAAACCAAAAAGAAGCTTTGTCACTAACCCTACAGAGAAAATATTTTTTATAGATGAGATTTGTGGAAACACGTGACTAACTAAATGCATGGAATGTAAAGCTTCAAGAAGGGGACCTGAGAACCTAAGTTGGCCCCTAACTGAAGGAGACTTGGGTCCCTTAAAGGAAAATCAGACAGGAAACAAACAAGTGATTGTTATTAATCAAAGAATTTACTCATACATGGAACATGACAAGACTAAAATAATGGGCAAGAAAACATTCTCTACTATTGGCAATATTCTCCAATTATTTGAATCCCTAACGGGTTAATAAGGCCCCTTATTTATACAAAAAATTAATTAGGGTTAGCCTCCTTGAAGAGAGGATTTCCTCCTTAAAAAAACCCTATAAAGTAGAATCTGGTTCCTAATGACTTTAAAGCTATATATGGAAGTGATAATGTCCCATAGTGAGTCAACTTTTGATTATCCTTCCATAAGCGACAAGCCCCATAAATTCCTCTTGTTGGAATTGCACGATTTGCATCAAATATCCTCAATATCCTACACAATAAATGCATTAGGAATACAAGATTTGGAAATAATCTCTTAACCATCCTAAGAACATATCAAAGATGAAAAACACATTATTAAGTGAAAAAGGAAAGATCAAATGCACCTAATGATGGTTATATGGGCCTTTAGTTATACCTATTTGGAAGGCAAATGATAACTGTACTAAAACTATTTCTCATCCTTTGGAAACCTATTCATCTTGTTGCTTTTCATTCATTATCTTGATGGCTTGGCTCACATCCTAGGATGTTTTAGATGTGGTAGCCCCTTTTTTATGGAACTCTGTAGTCTCCTCAAGTTATGTTTTTACCCTATTTTCCTCTTCCTAGTCTTGATGCTCCTATAGGCAAAAAGTAAGGAACAATTAAACTTGAGTCCAATCGAGTGGACTTCAAGTCTTTGGATGATTCTTTTGTAAAGAGGTGTTTTGGCCAATGCACTCCCAAAATTTTCAGGTAAGTCGTATTCTGTTATCCTTAAATTCTCTGGAAATGTGTGCCATATTCTTTGGCATGCCTGTAGGATTTCCTCGCCCAATAGCCTAAAGGAATACTCAAAGTGAATTATTTCCTTTTCCTACCTTTCCTTGTACATTTTTTCCATGGTGGTATATTTTTCTATGAGATTGTGAATGGAAATGATGAGATGCAGGGACGGAAGCTTTACCTTGGCCCATAGTGGTTCTTCTACAGCCTCTGTTACTATTATCTTGATCTTTGTTTCCCTAATTTCTTGATGGTTTAGCCATGAAGTTAGAACCATTAATTGTACATTTCCAAATTGAGAGTTTGGGTCCTAGATGTTCATGTTAATATCCCTTTTTTTAATTCTATCTCCTTATATATCCATATTTATATCTCTCTCACCCTTTCCATACCCCACTTCCCTTTCCCATCTCTCTCTCTCCTCCAATTTCCCTATGCATTTCTCTCTATCTATATGTATCTCTCCCATATCCCTCTATCTCTCTTTCCCTAAAAATTTGCTCTCTATTAATTCCTTTCCCTATTCATTTATATCTATCCCCCTCTTCTTATCCCTCTTTCTATCTCATTTATTCTTTCCATATTCCTCGCTATCTCTTCCATTTCATGTCACTGTCTCTCCATATTCTCCTTCTTCCCCACTATCTCTCCCCCTTTCCCTATTTGTTTCTCTCTACCCCCATCTTTCCCTCATTATATCTCTTTCTCTATTTTCCTCTTCATTTGTATCTCTATCCTTATTTATTTATTTGTTTCTCTCTACATCCCTTTCCATATTCACCCTTCTCTCTCTTTATTTCTCCTTCTCTCTCCCTCTTCAAAAATCATCCTTCCCTCTCTCTCCATGTCGCCCTAAAACTCCCTCTCTACCTATTTTCATATTGCTTTTTATCTTTCCTACTCTAACTATCATTATTTCTCTCTCTCTCTCTCTCTCTCTCTCTCTCTCTCTCTCTCTCTCTCCTTTCTCCATCCCCTCTCTCTTTCCCTTTATCCATGTCTCTCCCTTTCCCTCTCCCATCAAAACATTGTCTATATCTAACACCACTTTCATTTTTCCTCCATCATCCTCTCTCTTTCCATATCACTCCTTTCCATCACCCTTGCCCCTTATTTCTCACTCCGTCCTCCACCTATCCTTGTTTCGTCTCTCTCCTTATACTCCCTCATATATTCCTACATATTCCTCCTTCCCTACACTACTTCATCTCTCTCCCTAACACTCTACTCCTTATTTCTCTCTCTCCCTACCCATTTATCTGTCCCATTCATTAAGTGTTTTACAAATGTCTCACTACACCCAATTTCTCCCTCCTCACCTATCCCTTTCTCTTGCTCTTTACCATTATATCTGTGTTTCTCTCTCACTTTCCCTCTCCATATTCGCCCACATCTCTCTCTATTCCTTACCCCATCGTTCTCTCTATCCATAATACCCTTGTGTATATACACCTTTATATAACCCTTCCTCTCCTTTCTCTATTTCCCCCTTCCCCCCATCTACCATTCCCGATCAATATCTCTATATCTTCCTCTATTTTTCTAGCTCCCCCTCTCTATCTTTCATTCCCTATCCCTTTCTCTAAATCTTTCTCCCTATGTATAGACTCTGCATGCCTCCACCCCTCTCTCTAATCCCCCCATCCCTCTACACCTTTTTAATATGTTTTTCTATCACTCACCCTCTTCCCATCCCTACTTTTATCTTAGTCTTTGTTTCCCTATTCCCCACTCTTTCTCTTTTATTTTTGTCATCACTCACTCTTTTACCCTCACTCCCCCCTCTCTCCCCCTTTCCCTATCCCTTTTCTTCTTTCTTTCCTTATGTTTATCTATTTTTATCCCTATCTCCCTCTTTATCTCTCTATCTCTAACCCCTCCATCTCTCTCTCTCCCTGTATTCTTCCCTTCTCCCTTCATTTTTACATTCTTCCCTCTACTTTACCTCAATGTATACATTATAATAGGAATGAATGCAAATTATTAATGTTGTTATGTTATTACTTTGCTTGCATTATTGTATGTATAAGAGAAAAACACATTTTTTTTCCATTCTTTTGTCTCCTAATAGCACTTACATGTCACTATTAAAAAAAAAATCATGTCGCAAATATTTTATTTAAGCTATTATTTTATTGTGAAAGTGATTTTCTTGAATATTTTGGCATATTCTTATTTTATTAAAACATTTTAGAGATAAGAAACTTAGGAAAGTTATCAGGAAATTCTAGAAGGAAGTAACTACCCCTTGAAAATATCTAATATCTAAGAGAAAATTAAACATTAGGTATGGATAAGCATACCTAATGTGGGTAGCCACATCTTTCCTCCTCATATACCTACACCTTCACCTCCTCCTCCACCTTAGCGTCCACCTCCAGCTTCACCTGTTCCTCCACTTATCCTCCACCTCCACTTCCACCTCCACCTCCTCCTCCTCCTCCACACCCTTCTCATCCTCTTACTCCTCCTCCTCCTCTACATCCACCTATACCTCCACCACCTCCTACTCCACATCCACATATACCTCTATGACCTCCTACTCCACTACCACCTCCACCTCCACCCCCTCATACACCTCCTCCTCCTCCTCGACCTCCACCTCCTCCTCCTCCTCAACTTCCTACTCCTCCTCCATCTCCATGTCCACCTACTCCTCCACCACCACCTCCTCCCAGTCCTCCTCCTCCACCTCCACCTTCTCCATCACCTCAACCTTTGCCTCCTCCTAATCCTCATCCTCCACCACAACCTCTACCTTCTCATCCACTACCTAAAACTCAACCAACAACACCACTTCCTCCTATTGCCTCTCCTCCTCCTATGTCGCCACCACCTCCTCCACCCCCTTCTCCTACTCCACCTCCACCACCACCTCTACCTCCTCCTCAACCGCCTTCGCCTCTTCTTACTCCTCCACCTCCACCACCACCACCACCACCAACACTTCCTCCTCCTCCACCTCCACCACCACCACCACCACCACTAACACTTCCTCCTTCTCCTCCTCCTCATTCACCACCACCACCATCGCCACCGCCAATGTCATCGTGTTCGCCTTTGCCTCCTCCTCCTCCTCCTCCTCCTCCTCACTCCTTTTCCACCACAACCTCCTCCGTCACTGTCACCACGCCCATCCTCGCCACTCCATTCCATCCACCCCCTACTCCACTGCCTCCTCCTCCTCCTACCCTACCTCCTTCGCTGCCTCCTCCCTCACTGACACCTCCGCCTTCACCTGCTCCTCCTCCTCCTCTTCATCACCTCCTCCTCATGATCCTCCTCCTCCACTTCCACCTCTTCGTCATCCTCCTCTGCCTCTACCTCCTTCGCCTCCTCCTCCTCCTTCTCTTCCTCCTCCTCCTCCTACTTCTCAGAAAACTTAAACAAAATAAAATTGCATATCATTTCATTCTCTTTATTTATAATACTTATTGATTTATTCTTTACAGTGAAAATGCATATATCAATATATACATGATAATATAACAAATAATATGTATAAATTGTTGCAATATAAATAAGTAATTATGAGAACAATAATTTAATTAGTTTAGTTTTCTAGTTTAAGTCAAATATTAGCTTCGAAATTTCACTAGCAAAGTTACGATAAAGGTGATAAAAATTAGGTGTAGCCACTTATGATTTTCAATATCAATGTTGTAAGAGTGGTAAACAACAAAAGTGAACACCGAGTAATCGAAGTGCAATGTAGTTTAACATGACAACATTTTCATGTTTTATTTAAAAAAAAAAGAAAAAATAGCTTTGACTATTTTCCACATATTCATATTTCTACATTATAGAGGGTTTTGAGATAAGTGGAGTCTAACCTTAGTAATATGGATGACATCCTTCAATCTGATGCTGTGTTGTAAACAGAATAACATTAGTATTGTACATATATTCTTGTACAAAGAAAAATTATATCGAGATGAGAATCAAGTTATGGTTTAATCATAGAGTGAAAATTCTAGAAAGATTGTACAATATTTGAAGGAACTCCATGTATGAAGGGTAGTTCATTTTGAAATCATTGTGAAAAGCAGAAATTACCCTGAAATCCTTTGAGGCAACCATAACCAACTTATGATACATCACAACCACAAAGTAAGAAGTAAAAACTTACAATAATATACCCAATATGCAAGAATGGCTATACTATAACAAACGTAAGTGAATATAGAGGAACCGAAGACATTGTGCTGGCTTACCAAAGGATTTCATCCATACCATATTCTACAAGGACTCTTTTTCTAAGAGTGTGAGATGGACATAATTTTTTCACATACATTGCACATAGAATCACATAATCCCAAAACATCAATGTTATGTTTTTGAAAAAACCTCATTGAGAGAACTATATTCAATAGAGTATTGTTCATTCTTTCAACTACTTAGTTTTGTTGAGAATTGTATGGAACTATGCTCTTATGTTGAATCCCGTGTTTCCAGATATATTTTCCATATTCATTAGATTACCCATATAACCATTAACGGTATCAAGAGTGCCAATATGTGATTATGCTTCATATATAATCCATACATGAAAATCCTTAAATGTTTTGAAAGCTTCATATTTACTTTTTAGTAAGTACACCCAACACATTCTAGTGTAATCATCAACATAATATTTCGTACATTTATTTTCATTATCATAATGAAAATGCATAGGACCACACAAACCAAAATATATATGTCCAAATTTTCTACATGAATGAAGGGGCTTTGCTAGTCGCAAATGATTATGCATAGATATAGACCCATATAAATAAGAAAGTGGAAAATCCCACATATATTTAGTAGGGTACTCAATTAACATATTTAATGCTTAAAGTGGTTAGGTATAACAAAATAAACGTGTTGAGTTCTCATCCTTTGGGAGTTAAATCACCCTTGACGAGGAAGGGGCATGACTAAGTAAATCGAAAAATGAGATAATATTGACGGATAGTCTATGAGATCTTGGTAGAATAAACAATGTTCCAATGTAAACAAGCCTAATAATTTTCCATGTAGTAGAGATATTTATTGGGGGTAATATTCAAGGGTTTTTCAAAATAAAAAATAAAAAATAGTTGTCAATTTTGACATAATTTTAATTTATTTGCCCAAAGTTTATACTTTAAAATTAGTTTAACTTAAAATTAATTACAACAATCAATATTTTTATGAAAATATCATTAAACATTTAATATTATGGATATTAGGGAGTAGTAATGTTAGACAAGGTTTATAAGCTTTAAAATAAATTTCCATCTTTGAATGTTTTGCTACTAGATAAAACCCTTTGAGAAGAAAGAAAAGACATAGCACAGTTGTGCAAAATATATAAAATAATTAAGTGATTAAAAAAGAAGATAACATGAGACATTGTTGAATATAACTAACAATGAATAAAGTTGTGGGCCATTTAATGTTTGCATGTTGTGAGGTTCTGTGACATAGTACTCATGAAAATCCTCAATGCTAAGGGTGTGTACATTTCATGATAATTTTTTATTTCAAATGATGAAAGACAACTTAGGATGCAGAAATGTAATTATATTATAATTTAGTCAAAGAAACATTGTACTCTTCTTTTATTTCGTTAAATACTTTTATGCATGTCCAAGTTTATTTCACCTTCATGGCTTCTTTTGATGAGAAGGAGAGCTGAGGAATTTGTCATTGTACATATATGATAAAAATATGAACATTTTTAGTAGAAGAGATGCAATAGGAGGTGATGTAGGTGTTACCTATCCTAAAAAAGGTGTAATATTGAACAATTATCTCCTTGTTAATGAAAAGTATTATCTTTCCCATTCAGTGTCTATCTATTTTATTATATTTCCATTTATTTTAATATTTTTCCTAAAATATATTTGTTAATTTGTCAATAAGTATAAAAAAATATATTTCTATATTGTAATACCATTCGCTTCCAAATCACATGGAAGGTGTCTTGCATATCTCACATTCATTCAGAGGGGGATTTTCATGAATAATGAGGTTAGATAAAGCATTAATATTTGTATAATGGTTTCAATATATTTTGGTTTGTATCCTTTAAATTCCATTCCTAAAGAAATAAATGTGAATGCATTTGATATTTGCATAAATTTAATAGAAAAATATCTCATAGACTATATATATAGTGAAATTCATTGCAATTGAACTAAACAACGTGGTAGATTTCAATACAAAGCCTCAACATTTAACTTAGAATTGATTAGACAAAATTAAAACAAAAGAAAAACAAAACAAAAAATATAATAAAAAATCATATTACAAATATATATATTTATGTATATTAATATAAATATTAGTGATTAAAGAAAAATGGGGATACATAATTTACACATCTAAATACATATAATAAATTTGTGAAAACATATTTATGATTCCTTAATTATGTTATGTTGATAGTGTGTATACCTTATAATAGGATTTCTCGAATTTTAATTTAATTATCAATAATCAATAGGTTGATGCTAGAGATTCAATAATCAATAATTAATATTTTTAATATTAGTCACTAATACAAGGTTGGGATTTTTTTAAAATGTAGTTATGATCTTTATTCCTTTTCAATTTAATTAAAAAAATTGTTTCAACATTAATTTCAAATGCACTATATATAGAATATTTTGACTATAAAATGATTTACTAGTTTTATTATAACTATTGTGACCATATAATTAAATCGATTGAAAATTGCTATCCATCAATCTATGATAAGAATCAAAACACTAACCCCATTATACATATTGCATTAAGTAGATTAAATAATTCATAAAAGTTACCTAAACTATATATTTATTATTATTATTATTGGATTATCTAATATATAAAAATATATAATATATAAAAATATGTTTATCCATGTAGATTCTCCCCACTATTATTATGGAAATCTTTTAATTGGAAACGTTTCTTCTTACATTACCTTGGCTTCGAAATACCGCATCCCCAATATGATGTGTTGATATGCCATTTTGTTAAATTAATTAATTTGAGATAATTTAATTAATAGATTATCCCTAACTTGGACAGTGATCTTATCATTGATATGTCAATATTACCATGAATATTCCAACATTTTCCATGGGGTTTAAATATCTACAATCAACATAAAAATTAAATTATAACTATGGAAGATCTGTTTTCTTCCAAATTAAGTAAGAAGAAAATATTAACATTAAATTAAGATAAGCTAGGGAAGCCATATAAATTAAATGGATCAAACTGCAAATAAAATTCAATTCATGATAACCATACAAATGGGTAACCCATTATTCCAATCAAATTTAATATATTAACAAAATGATAAAAATTAACCAAATAATAACTTTATTACAAATTATATTGTTTTTATTTATAAAAAAAAATTGCATGCATATTTCAACAACAAAAAAAACCTAAGTGCAAAATTTTTGCAGTGAAATATGTCAATATTACTATGAATATTCCAATTTATTCGATGGGGGTTAGATATATTCTATCAACCTAATAATTAACTTATAACTATGGTGATGAAAATAATTATAGGAATATATAACGTGTGGTCGATCGACTTATGTACTAATTGTTGGAGTACAAAAGGTGGATCGTTAATTCTTATTGTAATGTTTATATTATGTTGTTCTATTTCATAGTTATAACATTCCAACCAAATCTAAATTTCGTGTTGTTCTATCTACTGAATGTTGTTACTAGGCAACTTAATATGTCATCAAACCTAGAATACTTGGATTAAAATTCGCCACTATCAGTCTCCTTGGATCACGTTTTATCTTGAACATCATTTTCTTCTATACTTCTTATAGTAGCAACATGGGTTGAATCACAAGTCAAGTCGATGTTCAATTTTTATTTTTTCCTGTTTGGTTCAGTTGACTATCCTTGGTCGTATGCCTATGATGAGTGCCTTTCTACGTTGAGTTTGTCTGGAATCAATTTTTTATCTTTCTTTTTTTCTGAACTACCATCATTTTCTATAGTTTTTTTCCATTGAATACATATTCTCCATGTCCAAGCAACTGCAAGATGTCAAACCCAATACATTATTCTAGAAATTGTTCTAATTTTCTATGCTTCTTTTCTTTTCTACCCTTTATATGATATCCTCAAAAACATTTCATGCAATTGAGTGTAGATTCTATTGTTGTTGTGTGTCTTCTAGTTGAATACCTGGAAATATTCCATTTCCATTTATTGTATATGTTTACGTCCCTGTTGTTTTCCAACTCTGTGAGTCTTTGCTTGCAATATTCTTATGAGATTATGTCACAAGTTCTAAGAGGTCAAATTTAAATGGTTGTGTATAATTATGCTTCCCTTTCTTCTTCTTGTTCAGCATCTCGAAGGAGTAAAAGTATATCCCCTTGTTCTTCTCAAGCTTATGGTGGAATTGGGAATATTATATTAGATTATTAACTGATCCTATATATATTTCGTCAATTGTAGCCTGATACAAAATCTCTTACGGGTCTACATCTAAAGAGTCGACATACCAAACTTCAACTATTTGTATGGAAAATTGAACATGTGATGAGGGAGGACTCATTTTTTGTATGTGTCGAAGTACTCTTCATCTGTTGGGATATTTTTAAAGATTTATGGAGGAGTAACTAGTGAATATTTTTTCATGTCTACCGAAATTAGTAAAGAGGGGAACCAAATGGACTTATTAGAATTTTCACATTCATACCGGTTCATATTCAGCATGTCACCAACGTGTTTTTCATAGTTGTATATTTTCCCCATCATGATCATTTGACCAATTTATTGCATAATAGTGATTTTAATGTTAGAGAGTCTCCCTATTCATGCAAAATGACTCTCTCTCATTAGGAAAGATTTAGAAATAAGAAAAAAAATGAAATATCCAAAACTTGTTTTAATAATACATATATTTAACACAATAATATAAACATGAATAAATAGGAATCGAATAAATAATATTTATTATTCATATTGCATTGAACGGTGGAAATAGGAAAAAAACCATATAGAAATGCACAATTTAGAAATTTAGGAATTTTATAATTTTGAAATACATATAACTAAATATAGAAAAAAAACATATATATACTTCATTAATATTAATTGATGGGAGGAGTAATAGTTAAAATGAACTTCAGACAACAACGTTAAGACCTTAAAGCATCTTCAAAATATACACCATCATTGTATGATCTAATGGGTGAAATGCGAGTACTCATCAAGATCATTACCATATGTTGGCTCACAAAGAGTGCTTTTTAGGTCAGTATCATAATCAAAATCATTACCATATGTTGGCTCATGAAAAGTTATTTTTGGGTCAATATTGATATTCAAAATATCATCTCAATGATACAAAATATCTATTATATTCCTCTCTTATGGGATTTAATTTGGAGTTACACTTCATTCAAATTTATCACTATGTTATGACACTTTAAGTGCATAAAAGATATAGTTTTAATGGTATAGTTAACATTTTAGATATTAAAATTGATGTGTATTGTAAAATTTCAAGAATTACAATGTCATAATCATGAAGTGTACTAGGGGTCATAGTTTCTAGAATTCATTATGTTTTAAAGATCATAGTGCACTATGGTTTAATTAATTTTAGAGTTAGTCCCTTAAGAATTATCAAGTGACCAATGTCATTGTTTCTTAATGATAATAGTTGTTAGAGGTTTCATTATGGAAGGGTTTTTAATTATCTAAGAGTATGAGTGATCACACTAAATTAGCGGTTATGGGTCATATTATTGTTTTGACATTCATAATGGTTTTTGGTTAAGGGGGGCATATTGTATAAGATATTTTGGTCGGAGTGCACAAACGTTACATCAAATAAGGGAAACAATTTTGTGGGGATTAATATATAGTGCAATATCTAGAAATATCTAATAATAAATTCATTATAATTAGTGAATTTGTAGATACATATATTAATATATATTTTTACAGATCAAAATATTATTGGGAAACCCAATGTGTGTTACCTTATGATTTCCCTCAATGTTTTAATCTAATAACTAATCGGTTGTACTTCAAAAAACCCCGAGTGATTTAGTAGCTAAGTTTTTGATAGTCCTTGAGTTTTGCAAGGCTCTTAGAAATATTGAAAAAAAATAGGTTATCTCAAACTTTGAAATAAATATTTTATTTATATATTTATCATTTAAATTTTCCAACCTAAATGTATTTAGAAAAAAAATATAAATTATTTTTTAATTACTAATGAAGAGGATTATTAATCTATATGATTTTATTTCTTGGTTAAAAATGTCATTTTATTAGTGAAAAATGTTGTTAAGCCATATGAATTTTAATATCTTTTTTCTTATTTAACAACTTATCCTCAAATTTTATTTTGACAATTTTATTATTTAGCCAAAAAATTATGTATAATGACTTTCACCCCATTTTCTTAATTGTTAATTCCAACTGATAGTGCGAGTCATCGAGATAAAATTGACATTTCAGATTTAAGCATTAACTTTGAACATATTCTCTTGACGTGAAGAAAACAATTTAAACATTGCCTTTTTAAATTTCACCATTACTTTTTTAACTTTGAAATTTTGTGTTTTTACTGCAAAAACAATTAAATAGTGAGCATTTCTAACTTTGAAAATATCCATTTTTTACTTGAAAAGAAAATAAATATTATTTTGAAATTTACAATGTGAATGGTGAAGGAGACAATGAAGGGGATAGTAACCCTAGTATTGTTTTGAGGGATTTACCACCGTTGGGTCTCCAAGCTTAATTTATGTCATCCTTATCTGACATATCACATCAACGCAACAATTCCCATTAAGGTGATCATAGCCACATTGCCATTGTCCATATGGAATGGCATAGTGTGGTGGAGGTGCTTCAAAGTCAATGCATAAGAATGATAAATGTGTGATGGAAATATATATTCACTTTCAAAGGCATGGCCACGAGTTTCTAAATGTTTACAAACATTTTGTTAGGTCCCTATAATACTAGTGATTACCCCATTAATATTGTAGTTGTATCCCTTATTGATATTGTTGTGCCCCTATTGTCCCCATTTTGTTATTACTGTGCCCCATAGAATCCCTCTATTGTTATTTTTGTGCCTTTATATTATTATTGTTAGGTCGGCTAGGTTATATTGTGACTCCTTAGACTCCTACATATAGAAATGAGGTTTGGTCATTTGAATTATCAAAGAATCATTCATTTGTGTAATGTAAAGGAGGTTGCCCCCTCGAAGGGGTTGAATTCTAAGGCGTTGATCTATCTTTTCTATCCTTTTGTGAGTTGGTTTCATAACATTTGGTATTAGTGTTTTGGATTATAGGGTTTTGCTGCTCCAAATAGTTCATTATGGCATTTTCGCTATAACTTTTTTCTGCGACGTTTCAGAAGCAAAAAAAAAAAAAAAACCCATTTGAGACAAAATTGCATTGAACCTCAGGTCTAAATTTCAGAGGTTTTTGCACTATATTTGCAGAGATATGGTCTGAGGAAGTTGGTCTTTTTGCAGACTCCTCAATTACATTCCAAACTGGTGACCTGGGGAAAAAAGTCATAACTCTCTCTCGAGGCATCAGATTGAATTTTTGTAAGAAGGTACAAACAGAGGAAGGAATGTAATTTCTTGTATATATTTTTCAGAGCCAAAGGTCAAATCAGGTACACGTGGCATGTCATACAAGTTCGCTCTACTCAACTAGTCTATAATCAGGTCACTATGGGAGATTTGGCATAAATCTTCCTTGGAGAATCCAATTGGGATCAGAATGGGGGAATTGGAAAGAGGACACAAAGGGCTACTGCAGGTCACAATTTTAAAATTGGATGATCTGAAATTATTAGAGGAAATATGGAGCTCCTACAAAGTGAAAAATGGTGTGTAGATTTTTTGTAATTTTTTCTTAAGCTTCGTTTGAAAAATTATTTTGAAGGAATTCAAAGGGCATGGTAGAGCATTATTTTTAGTAACTGATGCCCCAAGGAAAGGAAATGAAAACACCTAGTAAGAAACCTGAAAGCTCTAGCATGACTCATGAAGAAGAGGAAGAAATGCTACATGATATATCAAAATTACAAGACCAAGTGCAACAAATGTCAATCTCACAGAAGCTAACAGAAGCTAAGATAAATGGCATGGAATCTAAGATAAAGGGCGTGGAAGCTAATATGAATGGCATGGAAGCTAAGATTGACAATTTGAAGATAGATTTGAAGACAAATTTGACAAATTTTCTACAAGAAATACTTACTAATGGTGAAAGGGTAGTAAAGGAAACTCATGATGCGAACACAAGAAATGTTAATCATGATTTCATAGACTCCAATGTTGGATCAAAGACCCACCATATTCCAAAAATCAATATGAGGAAGTTTGATGGCAAGGATCTTGCAACATGGATATTACAGATGGAGCAATTTTTCGATCTCAATAATGTGCAAAACACACAAATGGTACGTATTGCAACTTTATATTTGGAACCAAATCAGTTTGTATGGTATCAATGGCTTTGCTCTCATAAACCAATTATCACTTGGGCAATTTTTACAGAAGAATTGACAGCACATTATGAGGATACAAAAAGCAACACTTTTTTTAGGCAATTGATAAGTCTCAAACAAAAGGGTTCAATAATGGAGCACATTGAGGAGTTCCAAAAATTGAACATAAGGGTAATAAATATTCTAGAGGAGCATAGGATTGATGTGTTCATAGGGACTTTAAAGGATAATATCCAACATGATGTTTGCCTTTGGGAGACTAACTCATTAGTGTTGGGTTGTGTTATATTTTTTCCACGTAGTTAATAGGGGGTTTGAAGGGCACCCATAACTCCACTTTTGGTTTTGGACCATATGTTAGGTTGGGCGGACCCATCTATCGTTTTGTGCATGATTTTCACACATGTTTTTTGGACGCGATGGTTTTTGGTCCATGGTATTGGACGCAATGGTTTTCGGTCCATGGTATTGGACGTGATGGTTTTCGGTCCATGGTATTGGATGCTTCGGCATGTATAAATATGTATTGTAACATTGAAATGAACATAATGAAAAATCAAGCTGGTAGTCCCGGTTTAGGGATCCAGGGAAAAATCTCTGTGCATATGTGTTTTATGGGTTATGCTCTCGCATTGTTTATTTTCTTTGTTTAAGAATTCGTATGCAGGTAATTTCTGTACAGGGTTAAAACCTACATTTGGTATCAGAGCAGTTTTGGCTTCAAGGGGATGCCTTTGTTGCTGAGGGGTTTCGCTTGGGCCTGTGGTAGACCCTATTCAGTGGGAGATCTGCGAGATCGATTCTGGTGGTGAAAGAAGATGGCGAGCAGTGGAAAGATAGAGATTGAGAAGTTCGATGGTCAGAATTTTGAGTTGTGGAAACTCAAGATGGAGGATCTGTTGGTGGATAAAGATCAGTGGATTGCGGTAGATCCGGGTACTAAACCATCGGGAGTGACCGATGAAGAATGGAAGAAGTTGGATCGGAAGGCAAAGAGCACAATACGATTGTGTGTCTCGGATTCAGTATTGCTGAATGTATCAGGGGAAGCTACGGCAAAGGCTTTGTGGGTCAAGTTAGGGACTTTGTACCAATCTAAGTCTCTGGTGAAGAGATATGTTCTGGATTCATGAGACTGCACCTTTAATTTTAGATAGTGGAGAACAGAGTGACAATTTAATATTTGAAGTTAAGACATGAATCTTAAATTAAATTTCATATCTCCACCTCCACCTCCACCTCCTCCACCACCTTTCCCTCCACCTCTTCCTCTTCCACCACCTCCTCCAACTCCACCTCCACCATAACCTCCTTAACTATCACCTCCACCTCCACCCCCTCGAACTCCACCTCAACCTTCACTCCCTCCTCCTCCTCCTCATCCACCACCTTGTTGGGTCCCTATAATACTAGTGATTACCCCATTACTATTGTAGTTATACCCCTTATTTATATTGTTGTGCCCCTATTACCCCCATATTGTTATTTCTGTGCCCCATAGAATCCCTCTATTGTTATTTTTGTGGCTTTATATTATTATTGTTAGGTCGGCTGGATTATATTGTGACTCCTTAGACTCCTATATATAGAAAGGAGGTTTTGTCATTTGTATCATCCAAGAATGGTTCATTTATGTAATGTAAAGGAGGCTTCCCCCTCAAAGAGGCTGAATTCTAAGGCGTTGATCTTTCTTTTCTATCTTTTCTTGAGCTGGTTTCATAACATTTGGTATCAGAGCTTTGGATTCTAGGGTTTCGCTGCTCCAAACAGGTCATCGTGGAATTTTCACTATAACGTTTTTCCTGTGACGTTTCAGAAGTCACAGAAAAAACCCATTTGAGAAGAAATTGCGCTGAACCTTGGGTCCGAATTTCAGAGCTTTTCGCACAATATTTGCGGAGATATGAGCTGAGGAAGTTGGTCTTTTTGCAGACTCCTGAATTACATTCAAAATAGGTGACCTGGGGAAAATCGTCATAACTTTCTCTCTGGGGATCGGATTGAAGTTGCGTAAGAAGGTACAGAAAGAGGACGGACTGTAGCTTCCTGTGGGTGTTTTTCAGATCCAAAGGTCGAAACAGTGACTCGCGGAATGTCGTACAAGTTAGCTCTACTGAACTAGTCTATAATCAAGTCATTGTGGGAGATTTCGCATAACTCTTCCTTGGAGAATCTAATTTGGGTCAGACTTGTGGCATTGAAAAGAGGACATAGATAGCTACTACAGGTCACAAGTTCAGAAATAAATGATTGGAAAGTACAAAGATACATCAGAGGCAAATTCGAGCTCCTACAAAGTGAAAAAAGGTCTGTAGATTTTTTTTAAATTTTTGCTTAAGCTTGGTTTGAAAATTTATTTTGAAGGAATTCAAAGGGCATAGTAGAGCATTATTATTAGTAACTGATGCCTCAAGGAAAGAAAATGCAAACACCTAGTAAGGAACCTGAAAGCTCTAGCATGACTCATGAAGAAGAGGAAGAAATGCTACATGATATATCAAAATTACAAGAACAAGTGCAACAAATGTCACGCTCACAAAAGTTAACAGATGCTATGATAAATGGCGTGGAAGCTAAGATAAATGGTGTGGAAGCTAAGAAATGTTACAATACATATTTATACATGCCGAAGCATCCAATACCATGGACCGAAAACCATCGCGTCCAATACCATGGACCGAAAACCATCGCGTCCAAAAAACATGTGCGAAAAATCATGCACAAAACCATAGGTGGGTCCACCCAACCTAACATATGGTCCAAAACCAAAATTTTTTGGGGCGCTGCCCCAGACCCCATAAAGTGGGGTTATGGGTGCCCTTCAAACCCCCTATTAACTATGTGGAAAGAATATAACACAACCCAACAATCTCCCACTTGTTGTTTTCTTTCCACAGGGGGCCACAGGAGAGCTTAGTCATTTTTCAGCCCTGAGATTCCCATTGCTTCTCTACACCAAGAGAACTTCTCAGAGCTCACAGATTTTGTCAATGCATCTGTAGTATTCTTCAAAATGTCCACCTTTACCAGCAACACCTTTCTGTCTTCTATCATATCCCTCACAAAGTGATACTGAACATCAATGTGCTTTATCTTTGAATGATAAGCAGGATTCTTTGCCAAGAAAATTGCACTTTGGCTGTCACAGTCTATTCTTATAGCTTCCTGTACTAACCCCATACTTGAACACAATCTCTGCAACCAAACTGCTTCCTTGCTTGCATGAGTGGCTGCCATGTATTCTGCCTCTATAGTTGATAGTGCCACTACAGATTGTTTCTTACTCATCCAACTGACTGCACCTCCAAATAGGTTAAACACATACCCACTTGTAGATCTCCTCTGCTCCAGCTCTCCAGCCCAGTCTGCATCAACAAAGCCATGAATATCCAACACTCTGTCCAATCCTGGTCTTCCTTGGTAGCAGAAACCATAATCACTAGTGCCACGCAAATACCTGAAAACCA
This sequence comes from Pinus tabuliformis, assembly GCA_031772625.1. Classification (NCBI taxonomy): domain Eukaryota; kingdom Viridiplantae; phylum Streptophyta; class Pinopsida; order Pinales; family Pinaceae; genus Pinus; species Pinus tabuliformis. The sequence goes on along the minus strand of CM062809.1, from coordinate 474,642,293 downwards.
GCTTCACTGTTGTCGAGTGCTCCTTCCCAGGTTTTGACATAAACCTGCTCAATACTCCCACTGCATGTGCAATGTCTGGTCTAGTACAGACCATTGCATACATCAGGCTACCCACTGCACTTGCATATGGAACACGGGCCATGTCCTCTTCCTCTTCTTGTGTCTTGGGACACTGTTCAGCAGATAACCTCACACCTACAGGAATAGGAACCTTCACCGGTTTACTATCCTGCATATTAAACCTCTGGAGTATTGTCTCAACACACTTCCTCTGGTTTAACTAGAGCTTCCTCTTTGACCGATCTCTTTTAATTTCCATGCCCAAAATATAGTTTGCAGCACCAAGATCTTTCATGTCGAATTTGGAGGACAATTGGGTCTTCAAATCCTAGATAATTTCTTCGTCATTTCCAACCAGCAACATATCATCCACATACAAGACCAGATAAATAATACGGTCACCAATTAATTTAAAATACACACAATGATCTACTTTGCTTTTGGTGAAGCCAAGTCCCCGTATAAATGTATCAAATTTCTAATACCACATCCTTGGTGACTGTTTTAACCCATACAGAGACTTCTTTAACTTGCATACCAGTTCTTTCTTACCCTTCCCCGCAAAGCCTTCAGGTTGCTTCATGTAGATTTCCTCTTCCAAATCCCCGTGAAGAAATGTTGTCTTCACATCCATCTGTTCTACCTCAAAATCAAAAGCAGCAGCAACAGATAAAAGTAATCTAATAGAAGTTACCTTGGCAACAGGAGAAAAAATATCACCAAAATCAATTCCCAGCACCTGGGAATAACGTTTTGCTACCAACCGAGCTTTGTATTTCTCCACCTTTCCTTCTGCATTTGTCTTCTTCTTGAATACCCATTTGCTGCCAATGGGTTTCCTTCCAGCCGGCAACTCCACCAGATCCCAAGCCTCATTTTTGTGCAAAGATGCCATTTCATCGACCATGGCCTCTTTCTAGAGTTTTCCATCCTCTGAATCCACTGCTTCCTTCACAGTTTTGGGATCATTATCAGTAACAAACAAAGCAAAATTTGAACTGAAAGAAGATGGACTATACCTTTCTCGTTGCCTATCATATCATTATCATAGGATTAAGGGTTTATGATCTAGGGTTTAGGTTTGGGGTCTGGAGGTTAGGGTTTAGGGTTTATAAGACTCTAGTAAATGCTTTTAATAAAAACTTAAATAAAAGTTTCAAAATACTTTTGAAAATGTTATAAAATGATTAGGGTTTAGGATTTGGGGTTTGGGATTTAGGGTTTAGGGTTTAAGGTTTGGGGTTTTGGGTTAAGGTTTCAGGTTTAGTGTTTAGGGTCTATAATGTTTTAGTAAATTCTTTAAATAATCACTTAAATAAAAGTTACAAAACAAATCTCAAAATGTTATAAAATGGTTAGGGTTTAGGGTTTACAGTTTAGTGTTTAGTTTTTGGGATTTAGGGTTTATGATTTTGTGTTTAGGATTTAGGTTTTTGTGTTTAGGGTTTACGGTTTATAACACTTCAGTAAATTCTTTTAATAAAAACTTAAATAAAAGTAACAAAATTCTTCTTAAATTGTTATATAATTCTTAGGCTTTATGGTTTAGGGTTTAGGGCTTTGGGTTTAGGTTTAGGGTTTAGGTTTTGGGGTTTAGGTTTTAGGGTGTATGGTTTAAGGTTTATAACAATTTAGTAAATTACCTTAATAAAAACTTAACTAAAAGTTACAAAATGCTTTTATAAATGTTATAAAATGCCTATGGTTTAGGGTTTAGTTTAGAGGGTTTAGGGTTTAGGGTTTATTATTTAGGGTTTAGGGTTTGGGGTTTAGGGTTTAGTGTTTAGGGTTTAGGGTTTAGGGTTTAGGGTTTAGGTTTTATAACACCTTAGTAAATTCTTTTAATAAATAGTTAAACAAAAGTTACAAAATTATTTTTAATAGATCATAAAATGCTTAGGTTTTAGGGTTTAGGATTTCGGGTTTAGTGTTTAGGTTTAGTGTTTAGGGTTTATGGTTCAGGGTTTATAACACTTTAGTAAATTATTTTAATAAACACTTAAATAAAACTTACAGAACGCTTGTTAAAATGTTATAAAATGCTTAGGGTTTAGGGTTTAGGGTTATAACACTTTATTAGATGTTTTTAATAAACAATTAAAAAAGTTACAAAAATGTATTTTAAAACGTTATAAAATCCTTAGTGTTTAGGGTTAGGGTTTTGGATTTATAACACTTTGAGAAATTATTTTATTAAGAAGATAAAAAATGTTGCAATACACTTTTCAAAATATTATAAAATGCTTAGGCTTTAGGGTTTAGGATTTAAAATTCTATAAAATGCTTATGGTTTAGGGTTTAGGGTTTATAACAATTTAGTAAATGCTTTTAGTAAACACTTAAAAAAAAGTAAGAAAATGCTTGTGAAAATGTTATAAGATAGTGTTTAGAGTTTAGGCTTTAGGCTTTAGGGTTTTGGGTTTAAAATGTTATAAAATTCTTACGGTTTAGGATTTAGGGTTTATAACATTTTAGTAAATTCTTTTAATAAACACTTCAAAAAAGTTACAAAAATCTAGCTAAAATGTCATTGAATTCTTAGGGTTTAGGTTTAGGATTTAGGCTTCACACGGCTTTAGTAAATTATTTTTATAAGCACTTAAAAAAAGTTACGAAATGCTCTCAAAAATGATATAAATTCTTAGTGTTAAGGATTTAGGTCTTATAACACTTCAGTAAATTATTTTAATAAATGCTTAAAAAATTTACAAGACAATTTTTAAAATGTTATAAAATGCTCACGGTTTAGGGTTTAAAGTGTTATAAAATGCTTACGATTTAGTGTTTAGGGTTTAGGGTTTATAAAAAATTAGTAAATCATTTTAATAAACACTTAGAAAAAACTTACAAAACACTTGCTAAAAAGTTATAAAATGCTTAGGGTTTAGGTTTGAGGAACACTTCAGTAATTCTTTTAATAAACACTTTAAAAAATGTTACAAAACTGTTGTTAAAATTTTATAAAATTCTTAGGTTGTAGGTTTTACGGTTTAGGGTTTATAACACTTTAGTAAATGCTTTTAATAAGCACTTAAAAAGTTACAAAATGCTTATTAAAATGTTATAAAATGTTTAGGGTTTTAAAATGTTACAAAATTTTAGCTAAATTCTAGTAAAATGATTAGGGTTTAGGGTTTATAACAATTTAGTAAATTCTTTAAATAAACACTTAAAAAAAAGTTTAAAATGTTGCTTAAAATGTTATAAAATACTTAGGATTTAGGGTTTGGGGTTTAAAATGTTATAAAGTGCTAATGGTTTAGGTTTTAGGTTGGGGGAGTGGGTATTAGGGTTTAGGGTTTATGGTTTATAATGCTTTAATAAAAAAATTTAATAAACACTTATAAAAAAGTTAGAAAATAGTTTTTAGGGTTTAGGGTTGTTTGGGGTTTTTTAAGGGTTTAGGGTTTTTAGGGTTTAGGGTTTATGGTTTTTTAGGCTTTAGGTTTTTTTATGGTTTATGGTTTTTTTAGGGTTTTTAGGGTTTAGGGTTTGGTGTTTAAGGTTACGGGTTTAGGGATTACGGACTTGGGTTTATAGAAATTTAGTAAATGGTTTTAGTAAACACTTAAATAAAAGTTACAAAACACTTTTTAAAATGTTATAAAATCCTTATATTTTAGGGTTTGGGGTTTAGGGCTTAGGGTTTAGGTTTTGGATTTTATGGTTTAGAGTTTATAAGACCTTAGTAAATGCTTTCAAGCTTTAGGCTTTAGGGTTTAGGGTTTATAAGACCTTAGTAAATGATTTTAGGGCTTATCCTTTAGGCTTTAAGCGTTAGGATATAGGGTTTGGGGTTTGGGGTTTACATTTTATAACACTTTGGTAAATTCCTTTAATAAACACTTAAATAAAAGTTACAGAACACTTTCTGAAATGTTATAATATTCTTAGTGTTTAGGGTTTATCGTTTGGGGTTTACTATTTGAGATTTAGGGTTTCAGGTTAAGGGTTTAGGTTTTAGCATTTATGGTTTAGGCTTTAGGATTTATAACACTTTAGTAAATTATTTTAATAAGCACTTAAATAAAAGTTTAAAATGCTTTTTATAATGTTATAAAATGACTAGGGTTTAGGTTTTATTGTTTGAGGGTTTAGGTTTAGGATTTTAGATTTATGGTTTAAGGTTTATAAAATAAAAGTGACACTTAAATAAAAGTTACAAAACACTCTTTAAAATGTTATAAATTAATTAGGGTTTAGGTTTTAGGGATTAGGGTTTAAAGTTACAAAACACTTTTTAAAATGTTATGAAATGCTTATGGTTTAGGTTTTAGGGTATAAGGTATAGGGTTTAGGGTTTAGGGTTTAGGGTTTAGTGTTTAGGGTTTAAGGTTTATAAAACTTTAGGAAATTGTTTTAATAAACACTTAAATAAAAGTTACAAAACACTTTTTGAAATGTTATAAAAGGCTTAGGGTTTAGCGTTTAGGGTTTAGGTTTTTTGGTTTAGGGTTTAGCTTTTATGGTTTAGGGTTTATAACACTTTAGTAAATTATTTTGGTAAAAACTTAAGTAAAAGTTACAAAAGTCTTTTTAGAATGCTATAAAATGCTTAGGGTTTAGGGTTTATAAGACTTTGGATTTAAGAGATCTTTGGTTTTTATCTTGTGAATCAGGAACCGGAGAATCCACAGTATGAACATTTTTACACCAACGTTTCAAATCCCAAATGGGATCCATCTTCAGGGTTAAAGAATGATGATGGATCCTATTTGGGATTTGAAATGTTGGTGTAAAAATGTTTATAAGACTTTATTAAATTCTTATAATAAACACTTAAATAAAAGTTAATTTTTTTTTAAATGTTATAAATTGCTTAGGGTTTAGGGTTAAGAGTGAGCGTTTATAAGAATTTAGTAGATACTCTTAATAAACACTTAAATAAAAGTTAGAAATTTCTTAAGATGTTATAAAATGCTTAGAGTTTAGGGTTTGGGTTTTATGTTTTGGGGTTTGGTGTTTAGAGTTTAGGTTTTAAGGTTTATAACACTTTAGTAAATGATTTTAATAAACACTTAAATAGAAGTTACAATATGATTTTAAAATTTTATAAAATTATTAAGGTTTAGAGTTTAAGGTTTAGGGTTTAGGGTTTCAGGTTTAGAGTTTAGTGTTTAGGTTTTAGGGTTTAGGGTTTAGGGTTTGTGGTTTATAGTTTAGAGTTCAGGGTCTTTAACACTTTAGTAAATTCTTTTAATACACACTTAAATAAAAATTACAAAACGCTTTTTAAAATGTTATAAAATGCTTAGGGTTTAGGTTTTAATGTTCACGGTTTGGGGTTTAGGGTTTAAGGTTTAGGGCTTAGGGCTTATGGTTTAGGGTTTATGTTTTGGGGTTTAGAGTCTAGGGTTTAGGGTTTATAAGACTTTATTAAATGCTTTTAATAGACAATAAAATAAAAGTTTCAAAATAATTTTTAAAATGTTATAAAATGATTAGGTTTTAGGGTTCATGGTTTGGGATTTAGGGTTTAGAGTTTAGGGTTTAGGGTTTGATGTTTAAGGTTTAAGATTTTGGGTTTAGGTTTAGGGTTAAGTGTTTAGGGTCTACAACATTTTGGCAAATGCTTTTAATAAACATTTAAAAAAAATTCACAAAACAATTTTAAAATGTTATAAACAGGTTAGGGTTTAGGGTTTGGGATTTGGCGTTTAGGGTTTAGGGTTTAAGTTTTGGCGTTTAGGGTTTATGTTTTTCCATTTAGGGTTTAGGGTTTTGTGTTTATGTCTTAGGGTTTATAAAACTTTAGTAAATACTTTTAATAAACACTTAAATAAAAGTTACAAAATTCTTCTTAAACTGTTATAATATTCTTAGGGTCTATGGCTTAGGGTTTATGGCTTGGAGTTTAGGGTTTAGGGTTTAGGTTTTTTTGTATATGGTTTAAGGTTTATAAGAATTTATTAAATTGTTTTAATAAAACCTTAATAAAAGTTACAAAATGATTTTAAAAATGTTATAAAATGTCTACGGTTTAGGGTTTATAAAACTTTATTAAGTGCTTTTAATAAACACTTAAAGAAGTTTACAAAACACTTTTTAAAATGTTATCAAATGATTAGGGTGTTTAGGGTTTAGGGTTTAGGGTTTAGGTTTTATAACACCTTAGTAAATTCTTTTAATAAACACTTAAATAAAAGTTACAGAACTCTTGTTAAAATGCTATAAAATGCTTTGGGTTTGGGGTTTAGGGTTTATAAAATGTTATAAAATGTATTTTAAAATGTTATAAAATTTTTAGTGTTTAGGGATAGGGTTTAGGATTTAGAATTCTATAAAATTCTCATGGTTTAGGGTTTAGGGGTTAGGATTTATAACACTTTAGTAAATTCTTTTAATAAACACTTAAAAAGGAGTAATAAAACACTTGTTAAAATGTTATAAAATACTTAGGGTTTAGAGTTTCGGCTTTAGGGCTTATGGTTTTGGGTTTAAAACGTTATAAAATGCTTATGGTTTAGGATTGACAACTTATAACATTTTAGTAAATGCTTTTATTAAACACTTCAAAAGAAGTTACAAAAATATTGTTAAAATCTCATTAAATGCTTAGGGTATAAAATGTTATAAAATGCTTAAGGTTTAGGGTTTAGGGTTGACAAGACCTTAGTAAATTATTTTGATAAAAACTTAAGTAAAAGTTACAAAATTCCTTTTTGAATGCTATAATATGTTGAGAGTTTAGGGTTTATAAGACTTTGTAAATTCTTATAATAAACACTTAAATAAAAGTTAAAAAACATGTTTTACACTGTTATAAATTGCTTAGGGTTTAGGGTTGAGAGTCTAGGGTTTATAAGACGCTAGTAAATGCTCTTAATAAACACTTAAATAAAAGTTCTAAATTTTTTTAAGATGTTATAAAATGTTTAGGGTTTAGGGTTTATGGTTTTGGATTTGGTGTTTAGAGTTTCGGGTTTAGGGTTTATAACGCATTGGTAAATGATTTTGATAAACACTTAAATAGAAGTTACAATATCTTTTTTAAAATGTTATAAAATTATTAGGGTTTAGAATTTAGGGTTTAGGGTTTAGTGTTTATGGTTTAGAGTTTAGGTTTTAGGTTTTAGGGTTTCAGGTTTAGATTTTAGGGTTTAGGGTTGAGGGTTTGTGGTTTACAATTCAGGGTTGAGTGTTTATAACACTTTAGTAAATTATTTTAATAAACACTTAAATAAAAATTACAAAACGCTTTTTAAAATGTTATAAAATGTTGAGAGTTTAGGGTTTAATGTTCATGGTTTGGGGTTTATGGTTTAAGTTTTAGGGTTTAGGGTTGATGATTTAGGGTTTAGTATTTGGGGTTTAGATGCTAGGGTTTAGGTTTTAAAAGACTTGGGATTTAGGGTTTCAGGTTTACGATATAGGTTTTAAGGTTTGGGTTTTTCGAATTATATTTAGGGTTTACTTCTTGGGGTCTACAACATGTTGGTAAATTATTTTAATAAAACCTTAAATAAAAGTTACAAAAAAAAATTAAATTAAAATGTTATAAAATGGTTAGGGTTTAGGGTTCACAGTTTAGGGTTTTTGGTTTCGGGTTTGGGGTTGAGGGTTTAGGGTTTAGGGTTTAGGTTTGGGGTTTAGGATTTATGTTTTTGTATTTAGGGTTTAGGGTTTTGTGTTTATGGTTTAGGGTTTATAACAATTTAGTAAATTCTTTTAATAAACATATAAATAAAAGTTACAAAATTTTTCTTAGAATGTTACAAAATTCTTAAGGTTTATGGTTTAGGGTTTAGGGCTTGGGGTTTAGGATTTAATGTTTATAACATTTTAGTAAATGATTTTAATAAATGCTTCAAAAAAAGTTACAAAAATCAAAATCTTGTTAAAATGTCATGAATGTTTAGGGTTTAGGTTTGGGGTTTGGGGTTTGGAGTTTACAGTTTACAGTTTACGTATTGAGGTTTAGTGTTTATGTTTTTGTGTTTAGGGATTAGGGTTTTGTGTTTATGGTTTAGGGATTATAACACTTTAGTAAATTCTTTTAATAAACACTTAAACAAAAGTTACAAAATTCTTCTTAAACTGTTATAAAATTCTTAGGGTTTATGGTTTAGGGTTTAGGGCTTGGGGTTTAGGGTTCAGAGTTTAGGTTTTGGGGTTTAGGATTTAGGGTGTATGGTTTAAGGTTTATAATAATTTAGTAAATTCTTTTAATAAACACTTAAATAAAAGTTACAAAACTCTTGTTAATATGTTATAAAATGCTTAGGGTTTATGGTTTAGGGTTATAACAGTTTATTAAATACTTTTAATAAAAAATTAAAAAAGTTACAAAAAAGTATTTTAAAATGTTATAAAATTCTTTGTGTTTACGGACAATGTTTATGGTTTAGGGTTTGGGATGTATAACACTTTGATAAATTCTCTTAATAAGAACATAAAATTTGTTACAAAACACTTGTTAAAATGTTATAAAATGCTTAGGATTTAGGGTCTAGGATTTAGAATTATATAAATTGCTCATGGTTTAGCTTTTAGGGTTTAGGGTTTATAACACTTTTGTAAATGATTTTAATAAACACTTAAAAAAAGGAAGAAAACACCTATTAAAATGTTATAAAATACTTAGGGTTTAGAGTTTTGGCTTTAGGTTTTATGGTTTTGGGTTTAAAATGTTATAAACTGCTTAAAATTTAGGATTTGTGGTTTAGGGTTTAGTGTTTTCGCTTTAGGGTTTATAGTTTAGGTTTTAGCTTTTATTGTTTAGGGTTTATAACACCTTAGTAAATTATTTCGATAAAAACTTAAGTAAAAGTTACAAAAGTATTTTTAGAATTATATAAAATGCTTAGGGTTTAGGGTTTATAAGACTTTAGTAAATTCTTATAATAAACACTAAAATAAAAGTTAAAAATCAATTTTTAAAATGTTATAAATTTCTTATGGTTTAGGGTTAATAGTTTATGCTTTATAAGACTTTAGTAAATCCTCTTAATAAACACCTAAATAAAAGTTAGAATTTTTTTTTGGATGTTATAAAATGGTTATAGTTTAGGGTTTGGGGTTTATGGTTTGGGGTTTGGTGTTAGAGTTCAAGGTTTAGGGTTTATAACACTTTAGTAAATGATTTTAATAAACACTTGAATAAAAGTTACAATATGTTTTTTAAAATGTTAAAAAATGATTAGATTTTAGCTTTTAGGGTTTAGGGTTTGGGGTTTAGGGCTTAAAGTTAAGGGTTTAGGGTTTAGGGTTTTAGGTTTAGAGTTTAGGGTTTAGGGTTTGTGGTTTATAGTTTAGGGTTGACGGTTTATAAAACTTTAGTAAATTCTTTTAATAAACACTTAAATAAAAATTACAGAACACTTCTTAAAATGTTATAAAATGCTTAGGGCTTAGGTTTTATAAGACTTTATTAAATTCTTCGAATAAACACTTAAATAAAAGTTTCAAAATACTTTTTAAAATGTTATAAAATGATTAGGGTTTAGGGTTTAGGGTTTAGGGTTTGGGATTTAGGGTTTAGGGTTTATGGGATTTAGGATTTAGGGTTTAGGGTTTAGGGTTTAAGGTTTGGGGTTTTTGGTTTAGGTTTAGGGTTTAGTATTTAGGGTCTACAAAATTTTGAAAAATGATTTTAATAAACACTTAAATAAAAGTTACAAAACAATTTTTAAAATGTTATAAAATTGTTAGGGTTTACGGTTTAGGGTTTAGGGTTTGGAGTTTCAGGTTTAGGGTTTAGGGTTTAGATTTTGGGGTTTAGGGTTTACGTTTTCATGTTTAGGGTTCGGGGTTTTGTGTTTATGGTTTATGTTTTATAACACTTTAGTAAATTCTTTTAATAAACACTTAAATAAAAGTTCCAAAATTCTTCTTAAAATATTATCAAACTCTCAGGGTTTAGGGTTTAGGGTTTAGGGCTTGGGTTTAAGATTTATTTTTTAGGGTTTAGGGTTTATAAAACTTTATTAAATTCTTTTAATAAACACTTAAAGAAGGTTACAAAACACTTTTTAAAATGTTATTAAATGGTTAGGGCTTAGAGTTTAGGGTTTTGGATTTAGGGTTTAGGGTTTAGAGTTTATAACACCTTAGTAAATTATTTTAATAAACACTTAAATAAAAGTTACAAAATGATTTTTAATAGATCATAAACTACCTATGTTTTAGGGTTTAGGGTTTGAGGTTAGGGGATTAGGGTTTAGTGTTTAGGGTTTAGGGTTCATGGTTTAGGGTTTATAAGACTTAAATAAAAGATACAAAACTCTCGCTAAAATGTTATAAAATTCTTTGGGTTTATGGTTTAGGGTTGTAACACTTTATCAAATTATTTTAATAAACATTTAAAAAAGTTACAAAAATGTATTTTAAAATGTTATAAAATTCTTAGTGTTTAGGGATAGGGTTTGTGTTTTAGGGTTTAGGGCTTGGGGTTTAGGGTTTAGAGTTTAGATTTTTGGGTTTAGGTTTTAGGGTGTATGGCTTAAGGTTTATAACAATTTAGTAAATTCCTTTAATAAACACTTAAATAAAAGTTACAAAATGCTTTTAAAATTGTTATAAAATGCTTAGGGTTTAGGTTTAGTTTATAGTGTTTAGAGTTTAGGGTTTATTTTTTAGGGTTTAGGGTTTATAACACCTTAGTAAATTCTTATAATAAACACTTAAATAAAAGTTACAAATTTATTTATAATAGATCATAAAATGCTTAGGTTTTAGGGTTTAGGGTTTGGATTTTGGGGTTTATGGTTTAGTGTTTAAGGCTTAGGATTTAGGGTTTATACCAATTTAGTAAATTATTTTAATAAAAACTTAAACAAAAATTACAAAACTCTTGTTAAAATGTTATAAAATCCTTAGGGTTGAGGGTTTAGGGTGATAACACTTTATTAAATGCTTTTAATAAACACTTTAAAAAGTTACAAAAATTTATTTTAAAATGTTGTAAAAGTCCTAGTGTTTATGGATAGGGTTTATGGTTTAGGGTTTGGGATTTATAAAACTTTGATAAATTTTTTTAATAAGAACATAAAAAGAAGTTACAAAACACTTGTTAAAATGTTATAAAATGCTTAGGATTTAGGGTTTAGGGTTTATAACACTTTAGTAAATGATTTTAATAAACACTTTAAAAAAAGTAAGAAAACATTTGTTAAAATGTTATAAAATACTCTGGGTTTAGAGTTTAGGCTTTAGGATTTATGGTTTTGGGTTTAAAATGTTATAAAATGCTTAAGGTGTAGGGTTTAGGGTTCAAAAGGACTTAGTAAATTATTTTGACAAAAACTTAAGTAAATGTTACAAAAGTCTTTTTAGAATGCTATAAAATTCTTAGGGTTTAGGGTTTATAAGACTTTAATAAATTCTTATAACAAAAACTTAAAAAAGTTAAGAAGCAAAATTTAAAATGTTATAAATTGCTTAGGGTTTAGGGTTTATAAGACTTTAGTAAATCCTCTAAATAAACACTTAAATAAAAGTTAGAATTTTTTTCTAATATGTTATAAAATGCTTAAGGTTTAGGGTTCAGGGTTTATGGTTTGGGGTTTGGTGTTTAGAGTTTAGGGTTTAGGGTTTATAACACTTTAGTAAATGATTTTTATAAACACTTAAATACAAGTTACAATATGATTTTTAAAATGTTATAAAATTATTAGGGTTTAACGTTTAGGGTTTAGGTTTTAGAGTTTACGGCTTAGGGTTTAGGGTTTCAGGTTTAGAGTTTAGGGTTTAGGGTCTAGGGTGTGTGGTTTATAGTTTAGGGTTGAGGGTTTATAACACTTTAGTAAATCCTTTTTATAAACACTTAAATAAAAATTACAAAATGAATTTTAAAATGTTATAAAATGTTGAGGGTTTAGGGTTTAATGTTCACAGTTTGTGGTTTAAGGTTTAGGGTTTATGATTTATGGTATAGGATTTGGGGTTTAGATGCTAGGGTTTATGATTTATAAGACATTATCAAATGCTTTTAAAAAACACTTAAATAAAAGTTTCAAAATACTTTTTGAAATGTTATAAAATGAAGAGGGTTTAGGGTTTAGGGTTTGGCATTTAGGTTTAGGGATTAGGGTTTAAGGTTTGGGGTTTTGGATTTAGGTTTAGGGTTTAGTGTTTAGGGTGTACAACATTTTGGTAAATGCTTTTAATAAACACTTAAATAAATGTTACAAAACAATTTTTAAAATGTTATAAAATGGTTAGGGTTTAGGGTTTAGGGTTTAGGGTGTAGGGTTTGGGGTTTGGGATATAGAGTTGATGGTTTAGGTTTTGGGGTTTAGGGTTTATGATTTTGTGTTTAGGGTTTAGTGTTTTGTGTTTATGGTTTAGGGTTTACAACACTTCAGTAAATTCTTTTAATAAACACTTAAATAAAAGTTACAAGATTCTTCTTAAATTGTTATAAAATTCTTAGTGTTTATGGTTTAGGGTTTAGATTTTGGGGTTTAGGTTTTATAGTATATGGTTTAAGGTTTATAACAATTTAGTAAATTCTTTTAATAAACACTTAAATAAAAGTTACAAAATGCTTTTAAAAATGTTATAAAATGCCTACAGTTTAGGGTTTAATTTATAGGGTTTAGGGTTTAGGGTTTGGGGTTAAGGGTTTATAAAAATTTATTAAGTGCTTTTAATAAACACTTTAAAATGGTCAAAAACCATTTTTTAAAAGTTATTAATTTACTAGGGCTTAGGGTTTAGGGTTTGGGGTTTAGGGTTTAGGGTTTAGGTTTTATAACACCTTAGTAAATTCTTTTAATAAAAACTTAAATAAAAGTTACAAAATTATTTTTAATAGGTCATAAAATGCCTTGGTTTTAGGGTTTAGGGTTTGGGGTTTGGAGTTTAGGGTTTAGTGTTTAGGGTCTAGGGTTATAACACTTTATTAAATGCTTTTAATAAACACTTTTTTTTTTTAGTTAAGACTAACCTAAGTACCCATGGGTATTTGAACCGGTGACCTATCACAAGGAGTGCCTTAACAACGCACCCATTCACCATCAATCCAAAGCCCCGTGGGCCTTTTAATAAACACTTAAAAAAGTTACAAAAATGTATTTTAAAATGTTGTTAAATTCTAAGTGTTTAGGGATAGGTTTTATGGTTTAGGGTTTGGGATTTATAACACTTTGATAAATTCTTTTAATAATAACATAAAAAAGTTAAAAAAATGCTTGTTAAAAAGCTATAAAATTCTTAGGTGTTAGTGTTTAGGATTTAAAATTCTATAAAATGCTCATGGTTTGAGGTTTAGGGTTTATAACACTTTTGTAAATTATTTTAATAAACACTAAAAAAATAGTAAGAAAATGTTTGTTAAAATGTTATAAAATACTCAGGGTTTAGAGTTTAGGCTTTAAGGTTTATGGTTTTGGGTTTAAAATATTATAAAATGGTTACGGTTTAGGATTTAGGGTTTATAACATTTTAGTAAATGCTCTTAATAAACACTTCAAAAAAGTTACAAAAAGTTTGCTAAAATGTCATTGAATGATTAGCGTTTAGGTTTAGGGTTTAAAATTTTATAAAATGCTTAAGGTTTAGGGCTTAGGGTTCACAAGACTTTACTAAATTCTTTTTATAAACACTTAAAAAAAGTTACAAAATGCTTTTTAAAATGTTATAAAATTCTTAGTGTTTAGGGTTTAGGGTTTAGGGTTTAGGTCTTGTAACACTTCAATAAATTCTTTTAATAAACACTTAGAAAAAAGTTACAAAACACTTGCTAAAGAGTTATAGAATTCTTAGGGTTTAGGTTTGAGGTACACTTTACTAAATTCTTTTACTAAACACTTTAAAAAGAGTTACAAAACTCTTTTTAAAATTTTATAAATTTCTTAGGGTGTAGGTTTTAGGATTTAGGGTTTATAACACTTTCATAAATGCTTTTAATAAACACTTAAAAAAAGTTACAAAACACTTATTAAAATGTTATAAAATGTTTAGGGTTTAGGGTTTTAAAATGTTACAAAATGCTTGCTAAATTGTAATAAAATGCTTAGGGTTTAGAGTTTATAACAATTTAGTAAATTCTTTAAATAAGCACTTAAAGAACGTTACAAACGCTTGTTAAAATGTTATAAAATACTTAGTGTTTAGGGTTTGCGGTTTAAAATGTTATAAAGTTCTTTTGGTTTAGGGTTTAGGGTTTATAATGGGGGTGTGGGTATTAGGGTTTAGGATTTATGGTTTATAATGCTTTAATGAATTCTTTAAATAAACACTTATAAAAAAGTTTAAAAAATGATTTTTAGGGTTTAGGGTTTTTTTGGGCTTTTAGGGTTTAGGGTTTTTTAAGGTTTAGGGTTTTTAGGGTTTATGGTTTTTTAGGGTTTAGGGTTTTTATGATTTAAAAAAATTCCTTATAGCACCACTTCCCACACGCTCGAAGCGCAAGGGAATGTGGCGGTCTGCATGATTATGATAAGAAAGAAGAAGGAAGGTGGCATGAACATGCATAAGAGGTGGTTGACAAAAAAGAGCATTAGTAGGAAGGAGGTACATAATGAAGAGGATACAACAATGAAAGTGGAGCAACATTTTTTGGAAGGCGAAGAGGCTCAATGATACCAAGCACCGGTTAATGGGTATGTTCTTTGCCTACACTTTATTATGCTTGTCAATGTCTCGTTTTTTGAATTGGGAATGCATGGGGGCAAGGGCCATGGGAGAGATAGAAATTTAGGTTATGAGAATAGTTGGGATGTGAACGGTGGTGAAATTCACCACGACTGCAGAAGTTATGCATGGATATTACTCCACTTAGGAAATGTATTCTTTTGCAAGGGGTCTATTGTGTTTTCACTGGGCTTCTGCATTCTCCTCTAGCACATGGGGATCATAGGGATGGGTAGGTAAGTCTATTGGCTGAATGAAACTTGTATGTTGTTCTTCTTGGCAAACTTAAGGGGAAAGGGTAAGGCAGCAGTAATTTCAATAGAGGTAATTCCATTCTATATCCTGGAATGACGAACATAGGCTTGGGCTCTGTCGATGTGGGGGCCATGAGGGCGGACACCTAGGCCTCAAGGGGAGTGAGTAGGGGGTGGGTGTCTAGGACAAGAGCCCTTCAAAGGTTCAGAATTGGTATGTTAGGAAAGCCAGCCATGCCAGTGTTAGCCGACACTAGGAGCGAGGGATGATTCGTAAAATAAGGGAGGGATTCTTCGTCAAGGAATGGGCTCAGAAGATGAGAGGCTAGGGTGAGCAGAGGAAAGAATGGAAGATAGGCAGTCAAGGGGACAACGGACGAGTTCAGCCAACAGGGGGCACTAGGGAGAAGGAGTGGTGCTCCTTTCAAGTTGGCTTCTAAGCCTTTGGGCCTGTGGGAAACCACGCAATTCGTGGCCGAAATCATGGCCATTATTGGCATAGGGAAGGGGGCATGCAGGGTTGTTCGGGGCATCATAGGTGGGGGTCTTTAACACTTAGGGGATTTGAATAAGATACATGGGGGTAAGAAACGTTGGATGAAGAGAATGAGTGGTTGTCGAAAATTATGAAAATAATGGTTTGGAATTTTTTGTTTCTTGGTCCTGAAGCAGGTAACTCCCCTTAGAGGAAAAAAGTATTGAAGCTAGTTCTGGGCCATTGTCATCAACAAAATATAAGGTTATGTGATAGTACAACAATGGCTAGTTTAGCGAAAGGCAAG
>CM062809.1:474421620-474621620 GCA_031772625.1 Pinus tabuliformis | reverse complement strand
TGTTAAGTTAGTGACCAATGACCAACAACTCACAATATCCCTCTCCTCATCCCTCTCTCTCTCTCTCCACTAACTCTCTCTTTTCACCCCTCTATCTCTCTTTCTCCCTCTATCTCTCTCACCACCTCTCACTCACTCCCTTTCTCACCTCTTACTCTTGTAATCCAATGCCCTCTCCCTCTCCCTCTTGCACTCTTCCTCTCTCCCTCCTCTCTTTGTCCTGTAGTATATCTATCTGACTACTCCCTTTGTGCCAGATTCCCTCCCACTCCCTCTCTAGATACCTTTGAATCTCTCTTTATCTCTCCACCTCTCACTCCCTCTCTCCCCTTCTCCCACTCACCCCCTCTCTCTCTCTCTCCCTATTCCTCTCTTTCTCTCTCTTTCTCCCCCTCTCTCCCTCCCTCTTTCTATCTCTCTCTCTCTCTCTCTCATTCTCCACACTTTCTCTCACTCCCTTCCTCTCTCATTCTATATATATATATATATATATATATATATATATATATATATATATATATAGATATATCTCACTCCCTCCCTATCTCTCTTTGACGCTCCCTCTCTTTATCTCTCTCTACCTCCCTCTCCCCTATCTCCCTCACTTTCCCTCTGTCCCTCTATCCATCCTTGTATTGCTTCCCATTCCATATCTCTCTTTATTCCCCCCACACTCGCTCCTTCCATCACTATCTCTATCTCCATCTCCCTCTTCCTCTCTCCTACTCTGTCTCCATCCCCCCTCCCTTTATCTCTCTCTCTTACCACTTTCTCTCACTCTCCCTCACTCTCTCAATCCCTCCCTCTATCTCCCTTCATATTTATCTCTCCGTCTCTATATTTTTATCTCCCCCTCCCCATCTCTCTTTCCCTCTCACTCCCAATTTTCTCTCCCTATCTCTCTCTCTCTCCTATCTTTCCATGATAATCCCTACCCCCAAATCTCTGGAACCTTGCCACTCTCTCCCTTTTTCTCTCTACCACATTTTCCTTTGGTCCCTCCCCTCTCTCTATCTCTCTCTCACACACATAATCTCTCATGTTTTCTCTCCATCAACCCTTCTCCCTCCCTCCCACTATCATTCTCCATTTCACACTATCTCCCTCTCCCTCTCTCCTTGTCACAATCTCTCATACTCTCTCTCCCTCTATTCCTCACTTTCCCTTCCTCCCTTCATCTATCGCCACATCCCTTCCCACCTCACCTCTCTATCTCCTCCCCCTACTCTGCCTCCTTCCATCACTCTCTTGGTCTCCTTCTCCATCTCTCCCACTTTGTCTCCATCTCCTGCTCTCTTTACCTCTCCCTCTTCCCACTTTCTCTCACTCTTGCTCACTCTCTCAATCCCTACACCCAAATCTCTCGCACCTTGCCACTCTCTCCCTTTTCCTCTCTACCACATTTTCCTTTGGTCCCTCCCCTCTCTCTATCTCTCTCACACACACATAATATCTCATGTTTTCTCTCCATCAACCCTTCTCTCTCCCTCCCACTATCATTCTCCCTTTCACACTATTTCCCTCTCCCTCTCTCCTTGTCACAATCTCTCATACTCTCTCTCCCTCTATTCCTCACTTTCCCTTTGTCCCTTCATCCATCCCTACATCCCTTCCCACCTCACCTCTTTATCTCCTCCCCCTACTCTGCCTCCTTCCATCACTCTCTCGATCTCCCGCTCCATCTCTCCCACTTCGTCTTCATCTCCTGCTCTCTTTACCTCTCCCTCTTCCCACTTTCTCTCACTCTTGCTCACTCTCTCACTCCCTCCCTCTCTCGTCCTTCATGTCTCTCGTCCCATCTGTATCGCTGTCTCTCTATCTCCCCCTTTGTCTTTCCTTCCCTCTCCCACATTTCTCTCCCTACATCTCTCTCTCTCTCCTCTCTTTCCCCAACACTCTCGCCAACCCTTCACTCTCCACCTTCCACTCCCTACTCTCCACACTCCTCCACTAACTTTCTCTCTCCCTCTCCCACTCTACACCGCATTATTTTCGTCCCTCTCTCTCTCTCTCTATCGAAAACCCTCTACCACCCCAACTTTCTCTCTCTCCCTCTCTCCCCCCTTACTTGCACGCTCCCTCCCATGTCTCTTTGTCCCCATTTCCTTCTCTTTCTCCCTCTATCCCTCTCTCTCTCTCCCCCTTTCACACTCTCTCCCTCTCCCTCTATCCCTATCATACACTCTCCCACTCTCTCTCTCTCACTCACCACTCCCCCATCTCTCCACCACCTCTATCTCCCTCTATCCCTCTGCTCCCTCCCCTTCAATCCCCCATGCCCTCTCTCTCTCTCTACCTCCCTCTCACTCTATCCAACCTCATTCCCTTTCTCTCCTATGATCTCTTCCCTTCCCTCTGCCACCAACTTCACTCTCTCTCCTTCCCTCCTCTCTCTCCCTCCCCCCTATCTTTCTCTTCCTCCGTCCCTCTATCCCTTCCCTCTATGGATGTCTCTCCCTCATTCCCTTCCCTATCTCACCCTTATTCTCTTCCCTTTATATCCCTTTTTTTCTCCCACTGTCTATCTTCTCCTTGTTCCCTCCCTCTCTCTCCCTCCAACACTTCCCCCTCTCTAGCTCATTAAGTTAAGATAGAAAAAACTTAGAAGTAATTCAATTTCAATATAATAAAATTGATAATAGCTTCCTCTTCTCCTTTCTAAAGAGAAAAATAAATATGTTATTCTAAATATAAATGTATTGAAATTAACAATAACATAAATACATAATAAAGATTAGAAATTTATATAAATATATAATATTAAATATTAAATATTAAAAATTCATTTTTTTTAATAATAAAACTAAATATCAAAAATTATAAAATTTCAATTCCTATATAATAAATAAAAATTTCAATCATCATTAAGTTTTAAATATGATTAACCTCTTAATTGGAACTGTTCGACTGATAAAATTAACGACCCATTCCCAACAATCTTTTAATAATATATTTGTTGATAGTTAGTTTGTGAAACCAGAATTAGACTTAATACTAATGAGCAAATTGCTTAACACGGAAAATTAAAATGTCAAAATAAATTTAAAGTTGTAATTAATTATATATATATATATATATATATATATATATATATATATATATATATATATATATATATATATATATATATATATATATATATATTCCTAAAAAATGTTAAATATTTTACATATTTGGAGACAAAATCTTGATTTATAGTAGCTCCACCTTTTCTAAATCCTCGTGTTTAATCTATCTCAAATTCAATTTGTTATTTTTTTTTTTTTTGTTGAATTGTTTATGATATATTCAACTACAAATTTGATGTAAGATGTTTCTCGCGAGATTCATAGCATGAGAGGTGCAGGAAAAGCTATATATGCAGAGAAGTGACTTGCCTTTCAAGGACATAGTAGACAAGTGGAAGATAAGATAGAAGGAGAGTAGGTTTAGCTAGATAGTATACAAGTTTAGCTTAGTATTTTGGGAAGGGTGTCTGATAATTTCAAGAATTCAAGTTAAAATGGGCATTAGAGCTCCGTTATATATTCATGTTAATTGTGATAAGATGCCAACCAGGGACAAAAGACAATCAATCGTTCAAAAGTAATCTACTTATTTTAAACCACCTTAACAAGCATCGTAAGGAATAAAGAATACAATGCAATGTGGTTTTCCTGTGACGAGTTTCTAAATAATGGGACCTTAATATTCACAAGAAAACCACAATTTATATGTATAGAGTTGGCGAACAAGTTTAGCTTAGTATTTTGGGAAGGGTGTCCGATAATTTCAATAATTCAAGTTAAAATAAGCATTAGAGCTCCGTTATATATTCATGTTAATTGTGATAAGATGCCAACCAGTGACAAAAGACAATCAATCCTTCAAAAGTAATCTACTTATTTTAAACCACCTTAACAAGAATCGTAAGGAACAAAGAATACAATGCAATGTGGTTTTCCTGTGACGAGTTTCTAAATAATGGGACCTTAATATTCACAAGAAAACCACAATTTATATGTATAGAGTTGACGAACAAGTGTGGTATTTAGATTTCTACTGTATGAATATAGCTTATGAATTTAACGAGTACGATAAAAGATGACCATATTGATGAGCCCCAAATTTGGTAACATTTTGGGCTCATTTGGCCTGACTACCCTTGCTCAACCCTTCATTTTTCATAACTTATGCATCATTTTTTAGTATATTTATGTCATTTGTACGAATGAGGACAGTCACTATTCCTAGGTGGCTAACACGTGCTTATTTCAGGTTTTTGACATTTAATGGAGCAAAACCACGCAGATGAGGGCTAGGAGACAGCCAATATGGGGTTGAGGATTCGTAGGAGGGTTGTCCACAGCATTAAATGGCCCTCCTCAGGATTTTCAACCCCAACTTTGAGCTCTGACAACCACCACAACCGGATCTAGAAGGCAGCCAAACGGATTTTGAGGAAGCAACAGTTCAGTCTTAGTTTGGTCAGCCAAGCCCCACTGATTTAGGAGGCCAGCTTGGGGCCTCAAGATGTATAAATGATAGGGCTTTAGCCTTCAAAGAGGACTTTTGAAACCTTGTTACACATTCTAAACTACGAGCTGCTAGCTCTGTTTTGCTCTTTTGTAGCCATTATTGGCATGTTACTTGACTTATGATTATTATCTTTTAATGGAAAGCAAGCAGATTTGACTTCAGTTCTGAGTTCTTAAAGGAGCCATAGCTCTCGGGGTTGGGCCCAACCTGAGAGCCTAAGGCCTCCTTCCTTTGTATTGTTATCTTTCTTTCAGCATTATGTTTTTTTCCTTTACATGCATTTGAAACATAGTTGTTGAATCAGATTTCTTGGTATGGTTAAGTAGGTCATTGGTAGAAGATAGAGTTGCTTTAGCTGTTTAGAATAAATTGAAGAGATTAGAGTTGATAAAGGTTCTAGAAAAGGGTTGCTTGCACACTCATTTTCAACTCTTTCTAGGGGCTGGAATTGCATACAGTGCTGCCCACCAAAACCATTGGTTTACACGTTCATGCAATCTTTGATGCAATATTTTTGTTTGTAGAAGTGTCCATGCGTTTAGATCTCTTGGAATGTTTCTTTGTTTCAGTACCATGCATAATTCTCCTTGGAAATAACGTTGCTGCTCATTGGTTTTATTAAACAAATAGAATAGGTTAATAATATTTCGGTTATGTGCAGGACGTGGATGATTTGTTTCGTTTACACTGCGCAGCGCTACTCCCTCACTCTCTTGTCCTTCTAAGCTATGCCCAGGCCGACTACTCATCTCCCAATAAGACCCCTTGTCTCTCAACTATTCTATTACCCTCGTTATTCTACCTTCTTCGACCTTCGATTCCCTCTAGACTCCTTTAGACAAACTAGCTTAGCACACCCCCTCTTCATCTCATCTCTCTGTCATTGAGTCCTTACAAACTCCCCTCCTACCTCCCTATCCATCCATGCAGCCTCTTCCACTCACCCATCACCCAAGAATCCGATTGTAGAACATCCTGTAGGAATTACTGAACTTCCTGTAGAAATTCTGAACATCCTGTAGAACCCCTGCAGACTTCCTGTAGAAGCTCATAAACACGGTTGCTTGGCATCCAAACTTTGTGAAACTCTCTGAAAGGATGTTAGGGACTCCTTAGACCCTCTCTGAGCCTTCCTGGCCTCTTCCAAGCATTTCCCCCCTTGATCTATCCCTGCACAGTAAAGACCCAGTTAGAAGCACATGCATAATAATTCCAACAACTTGAACAAAAATACAAAAATATGTTTTCTTCAGATCAAAGTAGTCTAGACACATGCATCTCACCTTCCTAGAAGTAATGGCATCTCTTTCAGTAGTTTGCATTCCCACCTTTGCATCAGTAGGACTAGCTGGTAGAATTAGGGTTTGCTAGGGTTTGTGTTTCTTGTTGGCTTTCAGTTCCTTCTTGCAGTAGGTTAATTTCCTTTGAGTTAGCTTTCGTTCATCGGTTAAAAAGCTTCTTCTAAGAGCTCATAGAAGTTGGCTTGAGCCCTAGCGGACTTGTGGCAGCTGACCAAGTGACAGCTACGGCAAGAGTTAGTACTTGTGCATACAGCACCATCGCTTCCAAGTTTGTTACGAACTACCGGGTTGATAAAACTAGAGAAGGAAGCTCCAGGAGTTGTAGCATTATTGCTACAATACTGGAGCCCACCATCTTTTTTGCGCCGTTGTTGGGGAAGCGTCAGAGTATTAGTAATTGTTGCTTTTCTTCTACTTTCCTACTCTGGCCTTCTGCTAAGTAGTATTTCATTTCCATTCTGCAATTTCCTTTCTACAAAAGTAGTATAGACATTTCCTGCTTTCATAGATTAACATTTCAATTCCGCAATTTCATTTCTGCAAGCGTAGATTAGCATCTCAATTCTGCAAGCGTAGATTAGCATTTCATTTCTGCAATTTCATTTGAGCAAAATAGATTAGTTCTTTCATGCTTTCATTTCAATTCCGCATTTCCATTTCAGCAAGATAGTTAGTTGCAGTTCAATCTATTTTAGTTTTGCAGGTACCAGAAAAACAAAAGCAATCAGAAGTCTTTTCATTTCATGCCTCGTAGAAAATGGGATAAAACAGGAAAATTCTTACCCAACACCCCTGCCACATCACTAAGTCACCCTTCTCTCTTCTTTGGTGACAGTGATCCAGAAGAACCTATAGGTGAACCTCCTGAGATATACAAAGATCCTATAGCAGAAGAAGAGTTAGAGACCACTCCATCTGAAGCTATGGCTGACAATAGGGAAGAAGATGAGAGAATTGAAGGTGCCTTCCCCATCCGAGAGACCAATGGAGACATGAAAATGAAGAACATCAGTCCCTCCGCTTTACCTCATTTCCATGGACTGACTACTGAAGACCCTGATACCTTCCTATTTGAGTTTGTTGTCCTTTGTCGAACCTATGACTATACTGAAGATGAGCAGAAACTGAAACTCTTCCCCTTAACCCTTAAGGATATAGCATTACGCTGGTTCATGGGCTTACCTGGGAACAGTATCACCACTTGGGCTCAGATGCAGCAAGCTTTCAATACCAAGTACAGGGACTACTATAGGTCCAAGGAAACCAAGGGAGAAATATTTCGGATGACCATGGGGAACGATGAGTCTTTAGAAGATTACGACGAAAGGTTCCAACTCAGCTATAAACGGGCCAGGTGCACACTTGACCCTAAATCCCTCAAGTTGGTCCTGCTCCGAGGAGTCCCTGAAGACCTCTTAGATACCCTTCACATGCTAGCTGGAGGAGATATTTACCAACTGCCTTATGAGGACATAAATACTGTGT
This sequence comes from Pinus tabuliformis, assembly GCA_031772625.1. NCBI lineage: Eukaryota > Viridiplantae > Streptophyta > Pinopsida > Pinales > Pinaceae > Pinus > Pinus tabuliformis. The sequence continues at coordinate 474,614,316 of CM062809.1, read as the reverse complement.
TTAGAAACCACTCTAGGGCAGCCCGGAAAAGAGGTAGAGGAAACCTCCTCTCGGCTAGTATTCCTTTCTCCAAACATGAGTTTGCAAATCAATTAGAGGATCTCAAGAGTGAGGTGAGACAGACCATCGCCATGCAACTTGATACATTCCGAATCCAGCAGAAGAAAGAGGTAGTTGAGAGGGCTTTGGCTATTTTCTGCCTTAGGTGTACAAGGAAACACCCTAAGAATGAGTGCCCATTACATTCGGTTGAGGTATGTTTTGTCTGTGAGGAGGACCACCCCACAAACCAATGTCCAAACTTACCTGGGCTTAAAGCCATGTATCAAGGGACAGAATCACCCACTGAACCTCTCTATTTCCTAAACCAAAGAAGGCCACATGGACCTAGACCTTACCAACACGGGATGCAAGGGACACCCCAAACCTATTACAGCCCCAACCAATCTGCTCCTATGCCTTCCTGGGGACCCCCTGTTCATCCTTCCTGGTCTATACCTCCTCCATGGTCTTACCCACCTCAGTACCATACTCAGCCCACTACTCCTTCGTTTCACTCACATGCCCAGCCACAACCTCAGTGGAATGCACCTCAACCGGGGTGGAGGCCCCAGTACAATACTCCTCCCGCTATTTTGCCTCCACCACCAGCTCAACCACAACCATTACCTCCTGCTCCTCCAAGGCAACCCCAATTGTCTGCTCAACCGAACCCGAACCCCAACAACAGACAGGCCCAACAGGTATATACTGGGGAAACATCATGCCCTACCTATGCTGTGGAGATCCAGGAGATCAATCTGTGATCGGGGAAGACTCTTCCGGATCGCCAACCTCCTCCCCCAGAGGACGAGGAAGATAAACAGGAAAGTGAACCAAAGGCTATTCCACCCTTTCCTGAGAGACTAACGACCACCACACAACCCAACCCAGAGGAGGATGAGCTTCTGGGGGAACTCAAACAGTTGTGTGTGAGAATACCACTTCTCCAAGCCATCAAAGATGTACCGATATACAACAAACTGGTTAAGGAAAAGTGTTTCAGACACCCAGGCAGGCGAAAAAGAGATGCTTCAACCATCAATGTCATGGGACAACTGTCGGATCTTATGTTGGGGCAGGCCATCTGCCCAAAGTATCTGGATCCTGGGAGTCCTGTAGTGGATGTCCACATCAATGGCACCATCATACCTCACACATTGATTGATCTGGGGGCTGCCATTAATGTGATGACCAGAGATACCATGCTCAAACTCAACCTTCAGGGTTCCCTGAGAAAGACCTCGACAGTCCTACAACTAGCAGATCGCTCCACTATGATTCCCGAAGGGATTGTAGAGGATGCCTTGGTCTCTATTGACTCTTGGGAGTACCCTGCGGACTTCTTGGTTCTGCAACCCAAGGCAAAGCTTACTGGATACCCTCTCATGTTGGGAAGGCCTTGGTTAGCCACTGCAGATGCCTACATAACCTGCCGTGCAGGAAACATGACCATCAAAAATGGTCCTATGTCCAAGCAGCTAGTCCTGTACCCTCCTGCCCAACCCTTATTAGAGCATGACTTACCACTTTAGTTGGAAGAAGGAGAAGAAGATGAGGTGTACTCAGCACCTTTGTGCACCCTAGACACCACTAGGGGATGCCTCCCGATAGAGGATGATTTGATTGAAACCTTGATCCAGACTCCACCTCCCAGTGCATTGTCCTTAGAGGAATTGGTGGAGGATACCCAAGCCAGCACCTTAGTGGACTTCTGTGTGACCGACCCTATCACTTCCAGAGTCAAAAATGTGGAGTTTGGTCTTGAGAGAACGTTAAAGATCAGCTCCTCCCTATCTCCTTCCCAGGAAAAGGAGCTGTGTAGTCTGTTGGCCAGTCATCTAGATGCTTTTGCTTGGAACTATAAGGAGATGAAAGGAGTCCATCCTTCGGTCTGTACCCATCACATCTACATCAAAGAATACTGTAAACCGGTTAGGCAACCCCAAAGGAGAATGAATCCAGCCCTTAAGGACAAAGTCAAGGAGGAATTACAAAAACTGTTGGATGCCGGATTCATTTACCCCATCTCAGATAGCGAATGGGTGTCCCCTTTGGTGTTGGTTCCCAAGAAAAATGGGAAGTGGAGAATCTGTGTGGACTACCGAGAACTGAACAAAGCTACCAAGAAAGACCATTTTCCTCTACCTTTCATAGATCAAGTGTTGGATGGACTGGTAGGGAAGAAGTTTTTCTCTTTCCTGGATGGGTTTAGCGAGTATAACCAGATCCAAATCAGCCCGGAAGACCAAGATAAGACCACCTTCACTTGTCCTTGGGGTATCTTTGCTTACCGAGTTCTTCCCTTTGGACTATGCAATGCTCCTGCCACCTTCCAGAGAGCCGTCTTGAGCATCTTTTCTGAGCTGGTCCATGATTCGGTGGAAATCTATATGGATGACTTCACTCCTTATGGGTCCAACTTCCAGGAAGCATTGTCCAATCTGGGAAAAGTCCTAACCAAGTGCATTGAGATGAACCTGTCCCTCAGTCCTGAAAAGTGTGAATTCTTGATGACTGAAGGGACCGTGCTAGGCCATACCATTTCTTGTCAAGGATTACAGGTGGATCCCAACAAAGTTGCTCTCATCAAGAAGGTTCCACCTCCTCAGAAGGTAAGAGATGTTCGGAGTTTCTTAGGATTAGCAGGGTATTATAGGAGATTCATTAAAGACTTCAGCAAGCTAGCCTCGCCATTGTTTGGCCTCTTGGCAAAAGATGTTGAGTTTAAATGGATTGACGATTGTTAGAGGGCTCTGAATGAATTAAAGGACAAGTTGGTGTCTACCCCAATCTTGAGAGGTCCAAACTGGGCCCTACCTTTCCACATCCATACTGATGCCTCGAACAAAGCCATAGGGGCAGCCTTAGGACAAGTTGAACAAAAACTTCCATATGCCATTTACTTTGTCAGCAAAAACTTATCCAAGGCAGAACTGAATTACACTGTGACTGAGAAGGAATTCTTGGCCGTGGTCCATGCACTGAACAAATTCCGACATTATATCACTGGATATCAAACATTTGTACACACTGATCATGCTGCAATTAGATATTTAATGAATAAACCGGATGTGAATGCTCGTATTATTAGATGGTTACTTTTGTTGCAGCAGTTTGATTTGACCATTGTTGACAAGCCAGGTAAAGAAAATGTTGTTGCTGACTTTTTGTCTAGATTGGATTTACCTGCAGGGGAGGATGGAACAGTGGATGACCAGATGCCCGATGAACATCTGTTTGCTATCTCAGTACTCTCTCCATGGTTCGCTGATATAGCAAACTACCTTGTCTCAGCACAGTTCCCTCCGCACCTATCCTCAAGAGAGAAGAGCAGGATCATACGGAAGAGTGCCTCATTCACTTGGATCGGGGGCAACCTGTTCAAGCTTGGCCCTGATCAGATCTTAAGGCGTTGTGTAAGGGAGGAGGAAGTCTTTGATATCCTCCTCACCTGTCATGACGGGCCTTGTGGAGGACATTTTGCAGCAAAGAGGACTGCCTTCAAAATCCTGCAGGCAGGCTACTATTGGCCCACGCTTCATCAAGATGTCAGAAGGTATATCAGCCAGTGTGACCGATGCCAAAGGATGGGGAAACCGACTCCAAGGGATGAAATGCCTCTCCAACCTCAAGTGACTCTTGAGCCATTTGAGAAGTGGGGTATGGATTTTGTGGGTCCAATCAATCCTCCTTCAAGGCAGAGGTCTTACATCATTGTGTGCACAGACTACCTGACAAAGTGGGCAGAAACCAAGGCCATCAAAGCAGCGACAGAAGAAAAGGTGGCCGAGTTCTTAAGAGAAAACATCTTCTACAAATTTGGCTACCCAAGAGAGCTAGTCACCGATCAAGGAAGCCAGTTCACCTCCAACTTAATTGAAGACCTGCTAGCTCATCACAAAATCAAGAATAGGACTTCCACCCCCTATCATCCTCAGGCAAATGGGCAAGTGGAAGTCACAAATAGAGCACTAGAAGGGATCTTGACTAAGGTGGTGAGCAGCAGCAGGAAAGATTGGGCAGATCGCCTGGTTGAGGCCACATGGGATTACAACACCACTTGGAAGACCACAACCAGCTTCACACCTTATGAGCTGGTCTATGGGAAGAGAGCTCTGCTGTCAATTGAATTCGAATACAACACTTTGAGGATGGCAGCTCAGCAGGACCTAGATCTCAGCCATGCCCAACAAGAAAGGTTATTGCAGCTGAATGGATTGGACGAGCACCGAATGCAGGCCCTTCTCCACTCAGAAGTGGTTCAACATCAGAGGAAGGTGTGGCATGACCAACACCTCAATGACAAACAATTTCAGCTGGGTGATTGGGCGCTGTTGTATGATTCCAGGCATAAGGATTTCAAGGGGAAGCTGAGAACCAGATGGCTGGGACCATATGCAGTGGAAAAATGTCATGACAATGGATCTGTTCTTATTCGGACCATTGATGAGGAGGCCATCCCTATGCTTGTCAATGGGCATCGATTGAAGATCTACAGGAAACCTCTCTCAAGACAAGAATTCATCAAAACTGTGGAAAAATCAGTGCTGGTCATAGATCAGGGTTCTGCCTCTGTTTTGGGCACACCCTGAAGATCTTAAAAATAAAAAATAAATAAATAAATAAATAAATAAAAATAAAGATCCTTGGGTGAAAACCTTTCTGAGGCTCCCAAGGCAGATGGTAGGGGTGAAAACCTCATTGAGGCGTCCCTACTATCTTTCTGAAAATGGTTGAAAAAGACCCTTGAGTGAAAACCTCTTTGAGGCGCTCAAGGCAGATGGTAAGGGTGAAAACCTCATGGAGGCACCCCTGATGTCTTTCAAAAAAAAAAAAAAAAAGAGAAAAAAAGAAAAGAAAAACAAAAAAATAGGGAAAGCAAGTTCACAATGTGGCAATGCATGCAAGTTACAGGTATTCTATGGAGGAAAGGAGGCCCTCAACTCAAAGATAAGGGTCCTTACTATGCTACCAGGTGACCTCACCAGCACCCCCTCCGAAAACACTCATCTTCTCCAAGGTCTGGGCACGATTTGATCACAGTTAGTCTTCTACAGGAAGCTACAGGACTTTCTACAGGAAGTTCTGTATTTCTACAGGAAACTTCCTGTAGAAGTTTTGGACGGCCCAGATTTAATTGTGTGGGGAGATCTAATGCCCGAGGTCTGGCACGGAGGCATGCAAGCTAATATTTTCTCCATCACACACTACTGTCACCTCCTTCTACCACCCCAGTTGCCATGCAATGAAAATACCTGCACAGTCAAAACGAAACATTGAATTATCAGAGGAAGCGCTTCTGAAATGAAAAGAAGATGCAGAGATACCATGCAATACTTATCCAAGCCATCCGAGGGCCCTGCGATCATGGCTGCGATGCCACCGTCTCCACTGTCTCAGCATGCACCCGAGGAGGAAAAACTGCTACAGGACATCCTACAGGAATCCCGTAGCAGTTCATCCAGCTAGAGTGTACACCATTAAATCGCCTGCAACATGCAATAATAGAGTGGGCACATGCAGCCGAGTCACAAGCTTCGTCATCAGCGGCAGCTTGCGAAAAGGAAGGACCCCCGGGCCTCTGCAAATAGCAGCAGCGAGCAAATCTAATCACCATCGTCCTGAAACCTGAAAATCATGTCGCGGCCACACAGGTAAGTGCCTCGCCCTTTCTTTCGCCGAATTACATGAATAATACTTTGAAATGTTTGCAAGTATGAAATGAACGGGTTGAGCAGTCGAATGGCCATTCAACTGGCCATGATGACCAGTCAGATGGTCTAGTCGGATTTGGAAAGTGGTGGTCGTGGCAAGCTAAACGGGTAGTGGACACGTGAGAAGCGTCCAGTCGGGGAGAAGCGCGATTTAACGGAAATGGCGGCGGCAGATCTGCGGGGAATGATGCGGCAGTCGGGGAGATTTGCAGTGAATGAGTAGGTGACGTCGTCCAACGGTCCGGCAGGGACAGCTCACCCCCGCGCCACGAGTTTGGCCGAGATTCAAATCTACCGGCTGGATCGCCACTCCACTCATTTATCATCAGCCGTTTTGAAGTCAAGTGAGCGTCTGAATTTCTCTGAAGCTCGTTACTCCAAGTCTTCGGCTTGTTCGAACGTCTGGTAGCGGCACAGAAGACGCAGAACCACTGTCGTGCTCTCCGGAACCTGTGCGCTACTCCTACAGGAAAGCTACACTACAGGAAGCTCACTGCCACGAGGAAAATTGGTCCCTTCACGTCAAAGGTGGCGAATTGGAAAAGGTAAGCCTGAACCTGTTCCTCCCATGCAATTGGTTAAAAGGGTGGCTAAGTCGATGTCTTCAAAAAGTCTGAGCATAAAATTGCAAGCGTCGTCTTCCTTTTGCATGAATTGTCGTCGAAGTATATGTGGGGTTCTCTACAGGATGTGATTTATAATTGAGCCCCTGTCAAGGCTCATCTGTAGATAATCTTCACGAATTGCGTGCGTGACAGAGGCGTAATTCTACGCTCTGTCCCAAAGAAATCTGGAAGGCCATCTTTTGATACGCACCCGCCACCTCCGGTTAACATAAGCAGGTTTTCACCATGCCGGGTGGATTCATCAGAAAGGAACCGACAGACTCAAAGAAACTAAGGGAGAACCCTGAGGTGGTAGAATTGTTCACTCGGGCGCGATGGATGTCGTTCTGCGACAAACTTCAAGGCTATGATGATGAGGTGGCAGAGGAGTTCCTGCGCACGTTGAAGCCAAAATCAAAAACGCTGGCCATTGTCAATTTTAGGGGTTTGAGTCTCAGACTCACCCCACAGTTCATCAGCAGAGTCACTGAGCTCCCAATGGGGGTACCATCGGACAAGGAGGAGAGGAAATTAGGCCAAAAGGCTAAAAAGGAGTTCTTCCCACCAGAGGAGCAATTATCAGAGGATAAGAACGGGGTTCGCAGAGCTAGCTTACAGCCACTTTGGAGTGAGGTCAGCGTCCAAATTATGAAATACATCACATGCGAAGGACGGTTCAGCATCGTATATGGGTACCATTTCCAGATACTCACTGAATTGAGACATCAGATGGACCTACCTGCAGAAAGCAAACTAAGTATTCCCTACTTTCTCCTGCAGTTTATGACTGAATGTGCCACCAAATTACGAGAGGGCACACCAGACCAGGTAGCTCATCATGGGCTCATTAAGCTCCTCGTGGAGGATGCACTCCACACATACAAAGTCCCTCTCTCGTGGGAAGCCTTCCGAAATCTGACTAAGGATGGCGATATAAAAATGTTGACCGAAGAGCTTGGTTCCTCCAGCAGCGAGGAGAAGGAGTCAGTACACACAGAGAAGAAAGGAAAAGGCCAAGAACCCACGACCAAAGCACCGAAGAAAGAGCAAAAAGGAAAACAAGAGAAAAAGGTTGCCGAAGAGAAGGGTGACAAATCCACATTGACACCCAGGGAGAAAAGGTTACAAAGTAGGGTGGACAAGACTGAGCAGGTCCACGTCAGTAAAGGCACCTCGACAGCAGCCCCAGCCAAGTCAAAAAGCAAAGCCCCCGCAGTCAAACAAGCTAAAACGGTGCCACCTGTTTCTACAAGAAAACCAAAACCGGCTTCTACAGGAAGCCAGAAATCAGCTGATAAAGGGCCTTCTACAGGAAGCCCTGAGAAAGGAAAACCAAAAGAGAAGACAGCGGAAATTCTTGCAAGGGAGGCAGCAGCCGTGCTGGCCACCCTCAGTACACCTCCTAAGCCAAAAGAAAAGAGAAAGAGGGAGGCCCCTCTATATTTCAAAGCTAGGAGAAGTGTGAGAATCAAAACGGGCAAGCCCCAACCTCCATCCAGCAGCCCAATTACTATAGAAGATACTCCTACCTCACCAAGGGAGAGGTCCCCCTCAAAGATATCAGTCACTTATGAGAGGGGGAGCCCGAAGACAACTACTTGGAAGGAGAGGATGGACCGGTTGGCTTCAAAAGCCCGGCTACAGGATGCTGAGGCCGCTCTACAGGAAACCTTGGCCCAGCTTAAGGAGACAGAGAGGATGGAAGGAGAGGCACCCTCATCACCACCGAGGGAAGACGAAGTAGAGCCACCAAGGGAAGAAGAAAGAGAGCATATTTCGGAGCCTAGTCCCCAGCCAAGTTTGAGCTCATATTATAACTTCTTAGAAGCTGGAAAAATGATACCACAGAAATTCACTGTGCCACTTTTCTTTGCGTTGGAAGAAGAAAGGGTACGAACCCACACATGGATGAAAATAGCTAAATCAAAAGGTGTGGCAGACATAGTCCCCTTGGAGGAACAACTCAAGGAGGCAAGAAAGGAATTAGCTATGGCTAAACACGTGGCAAACTGCCAGCGGGTGTTCCTACAGGAAGAGAAAGAAAAAATTAGACTGCAGCTAGAGGAGCTGAAGAAGGAAAAGGGCACATCCTCAGGGGACACTACAGCAGAACATCAAGGTAGAGAAGGACTGCAAGTTGGTCTTGGGGAGCCAACCTCGCATCTACAGGAAGGGGAACTACAAGCACAAATCGAGATACAAGCTCTCAAACAGCAGTTGCAGCAAAAAGAGGCACAACTGGCTTGCATGGCTAGTTGGGCCATGGATGCTCTACAATGCAGACAGCCAGCCAAATCCTATGGCCTGTACCTACGAGACCAGTGGCTGCAATTTCAGATAAATGCATTGGCACAGAGGGGTATCTCCCAGCTCCAAGACCCCCAGCAGTTCACAGCATTATGTACTAGCAGTTCATCAGAGGATAAGGCCAAACTCTCGGAGTTCTATCTCCATAATTTGGCCCTTCCTAATGTGACTACATGGGATCCCAACACAGTTGTAGGGGATATGCAATTGATGGCATTTGCCTCATGGTTGAGCCATGAAGAAAAGAGGGCAGCAGAAGTCAAGGAGGTCATGGACCGAGAATTACATGAGCCACTGCTCATCAGAGCAGAGCCAAGGGATCCCACTACGTTGATATCGGCCCACCAACACTTAGCCACCAACCCTCAAACTTTATTGAAATACATGGATCAGCAGGCACAGGCCATAGCACATTTCGAGGATATGGAGCGACTGTTAGGGGACAACTGTGTTCATGCTTGCACCCGCCGATGGAACACATTGTCCCACAATCTTAAAATCAGAGAATATCATACTCCAACTCGAATGAGGGAAGCTCTAGCATGGGTGCCCCTCTACAAAAAGTCCATACAGAACCTTCAAGCCAGCTGGATTGGCTTCAAGCTAAACCCACCTCTGCTGTTAGGATTGATGGAAGGCAGCACAGAAAAAGAAGAGAAAAAGCAGTCGGAAGAGGTGGAAAGGAAGGCTGGGTTCCATGCCAGTGAGGAGGAGACCACTTCAGAGGCCTGGGATGTGAGGGTGGCAGTGAAAGCAATGAAGGACGAGGAGCTGGATTAGTTGCTCAAGGATGAGCAATCATTTTAGCTGGGGGGTGATGATGAGCCCCAAATTTGGTAACATTTTGGGCTCATTTGGCCTGACTACCCTTGCTCAACCCTTCATTTTTCATAACTTATGCATCATTTTTTAGTATATTTATGTCATTTGTACGAATGAGGGCAGTCACTATTCCTAGGTGGCTAACACGTGCTTATTTCAGGTTTTTTGACATTTAATGGAGCAAAACCACGCAGATGAGGGCTAGGAGACAGCCAAGATGGGGTTGAGGATTCGTAGGAGGGTTGTCCACAGCATTAAATGGCCCTCCTCGGGATTTTCACCCCCAACTCCGAGCTCTGACAGCCACCACAACCAGATCTAGAAGGCAGCCAAACGGATTTTGAGGAAGCAGCAGTTCACTCTTAGTTTGGTCAGCCAAGCCCCACTGATTTAGGAGGCCAGCTTGGGGCCTCAAGATGTATAAATGATAGGGCTTTAGCCTTCGAAGAGGACTTTTGAAACCTTGTTACACATTCTGAACTACGAGCTGCTAGCTCTGTTTTGCTCTTTTGTAGCCATTATTGGCATGTTATTTGACTTATGATTATTATCTTTTAATGGAAAGCAGGTAGATTTGAGTTCAGTTCTGAGTTCTTAAAGGAGTCATAGCTCTCGGGGTTGGGCCCAACCTGAGAGCCTAAGACCTCCTTCCTTTGTATTGTTATCTTTCTTTCAACATTATGTTTTTTTCTTTTACATGCATTTGAAACATAGTTGTTGAATCAGATTTCTTGGTATGGTTAAGTAGGTCATTGGTAGAAGATAGAGTTGCTTTAGTTGTTTAGAATAAATTGATGAGATTAGAGTTGATAAAGGTTCCAGAAAAGGGTTGCTTGCACACTCATTTTCACCTCTTTCTAGGGGCTGGAATTGCAGACAGTGCTGCCCACCAAAACCATTGGTTTACACGTTCATGCAATCTTTGATGCAATATTTTTGTTTGTAGAAGTGTCCATGCATTCAGATCTCTTGGAATGTTTCTTTGTTTCAGTACCATGCATAATTCTCCTTGGAAATAAAGTTGCTGCTCATTGGTTTTATTAATCAGATAGAATAGGTTAATAATATTTCGGTTATGTGGAGGACGTGGATGATTTGTTTCGTTTACACTGCGCAGCGCTACTCCCTCACTCTCTTGTCCTTCTAAGTTGTGCCCAGGCCGACTACTCATCTCCCAATCAGACCCCTTGTCTCTCAACTATTCTATTACCCTCGTTATTCTACCTTCTTCGGCCTTCGATTCCCTCTACCCTCCTTTAGACAAACCAGCTAAGCACACCCCCTCTTCATCTCATCTCTCTGTCACTGAGTCCTTACAAACTCCCCTCCTACCTCCCTATCCATCCATGCAGCCTCTTCCACTCACCCATCACCCAAGAATCCGATTGTAGAACATCCTGTAGGAATAACTGAACTTCCTGTAGAAATTCTGAACATCCTGTAGAACCCCTGCAGACTTCCTATAGAAGCTCATAAACATGGTTGCTTGGCATCCAAACTTTTTGAAACTCTATGAAAGGATGTTAGGGACTCCTTAGACCCTCTCTGAGCCTTCCTGGCCTCTTCCAAGCATTTGCCCCCTTGATCTATCCCTGCACAGTAAAGACCCAGTTAGAAGCACATGCATAATAATTCCAACAACTTGAACAAAAATACAAAAATATGTTTTCTTCAGATCAAAGTAGTCTAGACACATGCATCTCACCTTCCTAGAAGTAATGGCCTCTCTTTCAGTAGTTTGCATTCCCACCTTTGCATCAGTAGGACTAGCTGGTAGAATTAGGGTTTGCTAGGGTTTGTGTTTCTTGTTGGCTTTCAGTTCCTTCCTGCGGTAGGTTAATTTCCTTTGAGTTATCTTTCGTTCATCGGTTAAAAAGCTTCTTCTAAGAGCTCATAGAAGTTGGCTTGATCCCTAGTAGACTTGTGCCAGCTGACCAAGTGACAGCTGCGGCAAGAGCTAGTACTTGTGCATACAGCACCGTCGCTTCCAAGTTTGTTATGAACTACCGGGTTGATAAAACTAGAGAAGGAAGCTCCAGGAGTTGTAGCATTATTGCTACAATACTGGAGCCCACCACATATACATACTAAGAGAATAATTCCGAGTGTGAACCTCAAGTTTTAAAAAGAAAAAAACAGCTAAATTTTGAAGCACTTAGCGCAGGCTTTCAGGAACATGCGCGACCGTAGACAAAAATGTGTGCAAATATTAAAACAACAGCATATGCAGCCGTAGATGTAAAAGAACCATGGAAAGAACCCGGTCTAGGTGTACCTACGCAATTTGAACGTGATTGAAGGCGTTGGTGATGAATAGCTCCAAAATGCACGCCCTGCTTGTAGCAGTGGTCTATAGCTGGACGAAAACTAACAAGTAGTCAAGAGGACAAGGAAATGGCCAAGAAGTTGCCCTGCAAATCAATTGTGTCCCTCTGCTAGTCTCCCCTCCCATCTCTAAGAGATATTTTGAGACGAAACCATAAAATACAAAACACAAATCCTGACAAACATGCATACACACGAGGAGAGACGACAGATGGAAATTACAGTGTTTGTGAAAGAAAGAACAAACCAGACGAATCAAGATGAAAAAGTACTCCAGTTTTCCGTCTAATTACATAGATTTAATTTTTCATATAGAAGCCTAAAGAACCAATTTTCGTATAAACCGAATAGACAAATAGAGAAGAAAAAATGGTAGAAAAGTAAAGTACCAGAGACAATATGGCGGCAGAAGTAGTCCATCACCCCATAGAACTTTTCCACGGTCGGAACAGAGGAACAACACCAGAGAATACATATCTAGCCCGTTCCCTGCACTGCACTTCTCATAATTCCGAACGTTGAAGAAGGGATGGAGCTAAACAAGGGAAGGGTCTCCTCCATTCAATGGATGGTAAATGAGGCATATTGTGATTTGTAAACTCCACCGATATATCTGTGACATCTCTTGGATACCCCGTACCATTTTGATGAGAAAGCTGGAAAGTTCTTTATCCTCCAACGACTATCTGTCAGAACCCTTGGATGCCTTTCTTGTAATCAAGGTTTCATTCTTATAATCATAATCTAAAAAATCGCTGAAAAGTCTCTTTCATTCAATTGGTTGTAATTATGGCACGTTGTGATGTTCAAACTCCCCTTATATATCTCCTATATCTATCACATCTGTCCCCATAACAATACGGTTTCGGCTAGAGCGTCGTCGGATTGAGAGATATTTATAATTAAAAGTTGTTTATCATCCAACGACTATCTTTCAGAACCGTTGGGTGCAGTTCTTTTAATCAAAGGGTGCCATTCTTCTATCATAATTAGAAACGGGTCAAAATTCTCTTCGATTCCATTGGCGGTAAATATCGCACATTGTGTGTTTCAAAGTTTACATATATGTCTCTTACACCTGTCCCCATACATATACAATTTCGTCTCGAACACTGGAGCCCTGTCGGATTGAGAGATAGTTATAATCTGGCGACATAAAATTCCTTCATCCTCCAATAATAATCTGTCATAACCCTTGGATGTCGTTCCTGTAATGGAGTGTGTCATTCTTATAAACATCCTCGAGTGCTGATTTAATTACAATTTAACTGTGATTTTGAAAACCTTGTGAGAAGACAGCTTCTAGCTGTTAAATGATATTTCCAATTTAAATTTGAATTCAAATTCAATGTATATTAAGTAATTTTTTTGGAAAGCAAGAAAAATTAACAGATTTATATTAACAATTGTTCTAAAAGCCACAAAGATATACCCAAAGAATAGAATATTTGGAAGATCATCTCCTCAAGAAAAGAGTCAAAAATAAACTCATCATTAAATTAAATCTACACACAAGAAGAAAGTCATTCTATACATTCCCACTTTTTACCATAATTTATATAGGGTAGATTGGTTATGGCATGGTTCTTTTAGATTTTAGATTATATTATTCATTTTTTTAAAGAAACATTCAATTTTAGTTATTCAAACACAATGTTTGATCTTATTCCAAAACTAAAACACAATTTGTTTTTCCTTGTTGTTCTTAGGGTAATAACAATATCATATTCTTTCGATTAGCATCTTTGTTTAGTCCTATGCATGAAATCAAATACTAAGTCCAATTACACTTTAACCTAAGGCTTATTTTTTATCTTTGAAAACACAAATATCAATTTACATGGAGGAGAACCATCATCTTTATTTCTTTATATTTCATTCACATTTAAGAAAATTAAACAATTATCCACTTATAACACTTTTGGGTTTTATTAGAGAACAAAAAATTATAATAATAATTAGATTTAATTCAAAAAAAATTATTATAATCTATCTTTATATTAAAAATGAATTAATTATTTGATTTATTGTTTTACATATTAAATTTTTTATTCATGTAAAAAATTTTAAAAAAATATTACGTCTATTTATAATATTAAGTATTTATTAAATTACAAATGATAAATATAAATATAAAACAATAAAAAATTGAAATTGAAATTTTAATATATAAACATGACATTCAAATTGAAATTTTAATATTTAAACATAACATTGATAATCTCTTAATTTAAGTATGGAAAATATAAATAAAAATTTAAAATTTAAAAATTTATTACTTTGCATAAATGAATGTAAGTAAATTTTAAAAATAATGTAATTTTATAAATCTTTTACTAATTAAAAGGAATCATGAGATTTCAAGGAATCATAATATACCAAGTTAATGGGTATGTTGGAAACTTTTCACTTCTTAAAATTGGCATATACCATGTCTTTTTGCCCTTATTTTCTTTGTTTAATAATTCCATCGCTTCACATGTGTTTTCTGGGTGCTTTATTTTTTACTTTTATTTTTTAATGATTGCTATCAATAATTAATAAATAAACATGAAATTATTTATATTTTATAAATAAATGGATAAACATAAAATTATTTACATTTTATAAATAAATAAATAAACATAAAAATTATTTAAATTTTATTTGCGTAAAATATTGAAGTGATAATATTATACGTTAAACTTGTAAATCACTGAATCACTTTACATTAATGAGAAATTTTTACTACCAATAGATCCCAAATAAAGCATAAATAGAACTACCAACACATCACACAAAATCGGGAGCGACCCACACATTACACAAAATCAAAATCATATCGAAACAATCAATTCAGTTAAATTAAAACAGAACACATAGATCAGTGTTCTAACCAAACCATTTTTAGGTGAAAAGTATTGAATTAAACGAAATCTATTGATGTAGTGAGTAGCCTTTTTTCATAAACAAAAAAACTATAAATACTTAAAAGAAAAACAGTTAAAATTACTTTGTTACCTCTGATTTTATGGAAAAAAACATTGACCGTCCTTCCTTCTGTTACATAGGCTTATCAACTATTTCTTCCAACTATCACTATTGTCATTCACAATATCCACTTTGTTCTTTGGAAACTAAACATGTATCTCAGTTCTTCCTAGATGTATAAATTACTTAAAAAATGATATTATGTTTCATATCATTACATATACATTTTCATTCAAAACATAAAGAAAAGGATATAAGTGTCCATTATATTTGACTACTTATCGTCACCATTCTCAAACTCTGAGAATTTGATCTTCCCTAGCCCTACTTAAATGATGACTATTGATAGTCGCCCATATCGAACTCTAACAACTTGATATTCCCGGCTCTATGATACACCCTTCTTTTGATAGGCCATCTGCTACCTGATGTGAGTAGCTAAGAAATTCATTGATGTAATGAGTACGTGTGCTGCTTTTATGCCTGCATTTTCAACCACAGATCCACAGCTGAGAATAATGTTTCCCAAAAACTTCTTTCGACGAAGGGATTCTACTTCAGAAACTCACTGCAAAAGTCAGTGTTCTTGTGATGTTATCGAGCCAGATGGTTCCTGAAATAGCTTAAACAAAACACGTTGCAATCTAGAAAAATCGTTCTAGAACCGCTATAAAGCATTCTAATCAAATTTTGAACATATATCACTAAATGACCAAACAACAGACAGATAGGTTTTAAGAGGAGATGAAAGGTTTGAACAAATTGGCAGAACATCAAACTGATAAACATTAAAAGAAGATGAAAACGGTAGACTAATGTCTAGCCTAACCAATTTCAAAATGGAACATTTTTTATGTAATTATCTAATAAATAGTATATGAGAGAAATATCTAATGTAGCATACCAACATAAAGTGAAACACTATTGGCCACATATCTAACATCCCGAATCATTTTAAAACATCCATTATGCCACTACCTCCCACACACTCAAAGCACAGGGCATGTGGCGGTCTGCATGATTATGATAAGAAAGAAGGAAGGTGGCATGCACATGCATAAGAGGTGGTTGACATAAAAGAGAATTAGTATGAAGGAGGGAGCTAATGAAGAGGATACAAAAATGAAGGTGGAGCAGCATTTTCTAGAAGGTGAAGAGCCTCAGTGATCCCAAGCGGTTAATAGGTATGTTCTTTACCTGCACTTCGTTATGCTCCTCAATGTCTTGTTTGTTGAATTGGGACTGCATGGGGGCAAGGGGTTGGCGAGAGAGAGAAACTCAAGTTATGAGAATAGTTTGGACGTGAAAAGTGGCAAGATTCATCATGACTGTAGAAGTTATGTAGGGATATTACTGAACTTGGGAAATGTATTCTCATGCAAAGGGTTTATTGCGGTTTCACTGGGATTTTGCATTCTCCTCTCACTTATGGGGAGCATAGGGATGGGTAGGGAAGGCTGATGGCTAAATGAAACTTGTATGCTATTCTTCTTGGAAAACTTACGGTGAAAGGGTAAGGTAGCAGTAATTTCTATAGAGGTAATTCCATTCTATGTCTTGGAATGAAGCATGAAAGCTTGGGCTCTGTGGATGTTAGGGGCCATGAGGGCGGACACCTAGCCTTCAAAGAGAGTGAGTAGGGGGTGGGTGTCTAGGAAAAGAGCCCTTCGAAGCTAGGGAATTGGTATGTTGGGAAAGCTAGCCAGGCCAGTGTTAGCTGACACTAGGAGCGAGGGATGGTTCATAAAATAAAGGAGGGATACTTGGTCAATGAAGGGGCTCAGAAGATGTGATGCTGGGGTGAGTAGCGGAAAGAATGGTAGAGAGGCATTCAGGGGGACATGGGACGATTTCAACCAATGAGGGGCACTCAGAAGGAGCAGGGATCCTTTCGAGTCGGCTTTCGAGCATTTCAACCTATGGGAAACCGCACAATTTGTGGCCAAAATCATAGCCATTATTGGCATAGGGAAGGGGACATGTAGGGTTGTCTGGGGCATCTTAGGTGGGGATCTTTAACACTCAGGGGCTTTGAATAAGCTACATGGGGAGGAAGAAATGTTGGATGAACAAAACGAGTGGCTATTGAAAATTATGAAAATAATGGTTTGGAATTCTTGGTTTCTTGTTCGCGAAGCAAGTAACCCCCTTTAAAGGAAGAAAACACTGAAGCTAGTTCAGGGCCACTGTCCACAATAGGCTATAAGGCTACGCGACAGTACAACAATGGCTAGTTCAGGGAAAGGCCGGGGCAGAGACAAGAGACTGTGGGAGAGCGAGGTTGAGGCTGAGCCGAGAAATGTTGGAAAATGCAGTGGGAGGAAACCAGTGGACAAATTGATCCAATAAACAATGGTTGTGTATGTGGGTAGCACCAAAGAGGAGATTCAATGACTCATCACTAAGTGGGAGGATGACATCAATAGATTTGTGAAAGTGGGGCCAATGGATGTGGAAGAGTGGAAAGTATTGGTTCGTCATATGAGACACACTCGCAGTAGAGAAACTCAATATAAATAGACTCTACACATGTACTGGCTCCTTAGATGCCTCCTAGGGAAGGGGATGGAGCAAATCTCGATGACTGTCATTAAGTAATTTCCAAACAACAAGAAAGAATTTCAAAAGATCCAAGCCTAGTTACAGAAATAGGATGGTCATCTCGGTCAAATCTAGAGTATGTTCTCAAGCATGTTCTTAGTGACCAAGCTTCTAGGATCAGTGAGAAGGACCCAACCTCATGTAACTCGGCATCGTACGATCAAGATAACTAGGAGGATGAAGTCATAGTCATTTTGCTTAATTTTTTATGTGGATAGCATTTACTTTCCAGTTTGTAGTAGTTTATATATATAGAAAGACAACTAATGGATGTGTAGATGATTATCAAGTATATATAGCTTGGATATATAAATTAACTATTTTTTGCTACTAGATGGCATATAATGCAGTTATGTGGTCAACAAACTTGGTTTCCCAACTGGTAGGTTGATATCACCTAACTAGGCTATGTGTTTGTAACCTGCTTGCAGATATTATAATGAAAAAGAAGGATCTACCAATCTTAACAAAAAAAGATTCTTGGAATTTGTATTTAAACAAAAGACATTATTATGAAAATTATTTGCATTTTCTTAATCTAAATCAAGTTAAATTAAATTAAAATAGTTTTATTATTTACATTTTCTTAATCGAAATCAAATTAAATTAAATTAAAATATATTTTTTATTTAACATATTTTTTTTAATTGTTAAACTTATTTTAAAAGTTCAAATTGAAACCTACAATTCTTATATTTTCTAGTATCTTTAAACAAAAAAAAATTGCACATCTTCGAAATTTAATCTACCAAAATTTAACATGTTTAATAATTTAATCAAAATTAGTGAATCTTTTCAAAATTATGTTTAATTTTCCCATTTAAAATTAAACTCAACAGATATTTTTGAATAAATATTTAAATTCAAGTTAAATAATATGATGATTTTTAAGCCTACTTAGCTCATGACATAATTGGTATCTAAGTAAATTTAAATGCTTAATTAGATAAAGTAATATTTATTGTTACTTACATGTAATTGTTAATTTTATAATTTGTTTTAATATATTGCTAATTTAATATTTCTTAGGTTTAAAACTAAATTTTAAATAATAAAATAAAATGTCATTAATTTTTTTAATGCTATATGTTAAACTCATAATAAATATATATTTGGAATGCTTTGTGAATATAATTTTTTAATTTTTATTTTGAATATAAAAAATATAATAATATAATTGTTTGTTGTCATGTTTCTTGATATAATATAGTTGTTTGCTATCGAGTTTCTTTATATATATATATATATATATATATATATATATATATAAATATAAACTTTCTCACTTCTAAAATTAAACTTACTCACTTCTATTGAAACCCACTTTTATTAGAACTATGAAATCAGAAAAAGCTAAAAAATTAATCAACAAAAACTTTAAAACTCTAGAATAATTGTACTTTTATTAACTAAAAGAAAAAGTGTTATTTTATAAAATAATAATTATAATATTTCTGTGTTTTTTTTTTATTTTCATTTAAAAATATATATATATTATGAAAATGATTTACATTTTCTTAATTTAAATAAAATATTTTTTTTATTATTATTGAAATTTTTTTAATTCAAATCAAATTAATTTATTTTTTCATTCAATATATTTTAAAAATTTTATACTTATTTTAAAAGGAAAAAATATTATTATATTGGCTAGGATTTTTAAGCTAGAACCTATTCTCTATCTTCAAAACTTAATCTACCAATATTTAATATATCAAAATCTCTATTTTCAAAAGCTAATCTACCACCATTTAACATATCTAATAATTTAATGAAAGTTAATGAATCTTCTGCAAAAAAATATGCCATTATATTTCATATTATTACAAATTAACATATGTAATAATTTAATGAAAGTTAATGAATATTGTGCCAAGAAATATCTCATTATATTTCATATTATTACAAATTTTGTCCAAAGAAAGTTAAATTACCTTATTCATTTATTAATTTGTTTTATATTAATTATTTGCATTTTTTAATTTAAATAAAATACAATTTTTTTTTTAGTTTCATGAATTTTATAATATATTTTAATTATTTTAATTATTTTAAATAATTAAATTCAAAAAAAATAGTATCACTTCTACAATTCTTTCTTATATATGCTAGTATATTTAAAGAAAGAATAATTCCCTAATTTTAAGAATCTTCATAACATAATCTACCACCCTTCAACATGTCTAATTTTTTAATCAAAGTTAATGAATCTCGAGAAAAGTAATATGTCAATTTATTTGATATTATTGCAAATATTGTCCAAAGAGAAGTTAATTTTCCTTATTTTATTATTCAATTTTTTTTATATTAATTTTTTTCCCAATTATATTGGGCTACTATAAAATTTTATAACTTCTATCAAATAGCATTTAATATTTACAATAATAAAATAAATTTATGAATATCCATATTAAGATTTTAAGTTTAATTATAATTATAATCATTTTTATTATTATTTGCTAAGTGGTGTGAGTATTTAAGATGGATGGATTTTCTTTGATTTTTGAACCGATGATATTCACTTCATGGAGTGGCTTAACAAAATACCCCACCACCATCTATTCTGCTCCCCATGGAACATAATTATGTTCACTTAATAATAGTACCATAATTTATTATCTTTATCAAAAAATATTCATTCATAATATGTTTTTAAATTAGATATTGACGTGTTACTAAAAATACATCAACACACCTCATGAGTTGTAGAATTAACACTAGTGACCAATGACCAACAACTTGCAATATACCTCTACTCATCCCTCTCTCTCTCTCTCTCCATGTCACATATCTACATGCTATAACATACATGTTAAAATTTTTTTATATATACATACCGTATCCATACTTTGGTTAAACACCTGCACATTATCTAAGTATGTATTATGTTATATGGCCATCACCACTCCGTATACATGCCTAACCTGAGGCGATGTATATTGTGGCAGGTAATGTTTGACATATCATTGATTATTCAACGATTAATACTTGCCTATGTTTTATTGTTAGCTACATGGCATGAAAATCTTATGTCTACTCCTCGAGTGTATCAAGACTGTACTGTGCTCTCCTGTTGGCGCCTCCTGCGCTGGACATCTGGCGATGGCATTGAATCTTGTCGGACAGATCACGTGATTAGGGTATGGTCACTGTGCTTGGGACTTTCCCGCGCTGGGCTTTTGGGTAAAGTCGCCTCCATCCACGGTGCACAATTGCTGGGTGAGATCAAGGGTTGGAATGGCTCCACGTTCCACCGCTGGCAGTCCTGGTTTATATATGGTGTTCTCCGGATTATTCGAGATTTTCCTCTTACGGCTCAATACGCTCCCGCTCTCTGTTCATCACTGCAAGGGTTTGTTTCACAGTTCCGCGCCAAGACCTCCGCTATTCTAGGCACATGCGCCATCCGGAGAGTCTTCAGCTTCATAGATTTCATTATCGAATCAGTCAGGTGATTTACCCATCAGATAGTAGATATGTTGCGTTTATTTAAATTTAATTTTTGCAAAGTCTAATCTCTTATCTTTGGCATGACAGGTTGCGAACAAGTGGCTTCCAGCATCTATGGCTTGAAAGAGAGTCACTCCCAATGATGCCCGCCGAGTTTTCACAGGTATTTATCTAGTTCGAGAGTTTAGTTTTTCGGTTGGTCCCCCTCTGTCTCATTTCGGTTTGCCAGGGGGTTTCCTCTGTGCTAAGAAAGAGACCCCAACCTTATTGTTACTCGGTTGGCCGCAGGTCTTGATGGACCAATGCTCTTAATCTGGTTCCAAGAGTTCTGGGACTGCTTAAAGAATTGAGTCCCTCTTCATCTACGGTGATTTGGGTTTTTACCTGTGTTTTCCCGAGGCTGGAGTTCCCACTTGACTCTATATACAGCTATTTATATTTTGTTTGGTTTAATATATCGTGACTGTAGCCATGTATTATGACTGTCATCAAACCCTGGTTGGAAGCCAGCGGCTTGCTTAACTTTTGTACCCATATGGCTTAAGGCCGATGGTTTATTGTAACTTTCTGTTACTGTTACGCCACGACTTGATTTTCTCCTGCAGATAAGAATGACTTTACTGTTATGCAAAGTAGGGTTTGATTACTACCAGATGTGTAATGCGTTTCCTCGTTTTCGGAATCATGCTTGTTTGAATATGGTATACATGCAAATGGTCATAGTATAATCTGTGGTTCTATTCCATTTCGTCAATGTCTTGAATGAATATGTAAAGAGTCAATCTGTCGCGCCAACATCTGATTACTATAGATGTATGGCCGACTGGTTAGGGACTCTCCGTGACTAGAACCCTGAGGGTCTGTATTATATATATATACTCGGTCAAACCGTATAGTTGTTAATTTCTGGTTCATTATTGGCAGACAATACATTTGCGGCCTCAAGGCGATTGCATGTTTCCATACTTTACTTAATGCATAAAATGTTTCCGCTGTGCGTTACAGAAATATCAATTTGGTTCTGTCGCATAGTTCTATGCTCGTCTCTGTAACGATTTGCACCTTGACATTGTAATATTCAGTTATCCACAACACAGGTCTTTAATCTTGGACAGTATCTAGGTTCTCTTCGTCGTTCTAGACTCGCCAGAACCCTACCTGTTATGGCTATGCCGAGTTCGAGGTTCAGCGTTGTTTATGCCTTTTCCTTACCTTGTTAAAATCTTTGTTGGCATTTTGTTTTAAGAGTGTTATGGGGTCTATACGGCCGTCTACGACCATTAGGGTCTTGATATCATATCGACCCAGGTTTATTGTTTGCATGAAGAATTCGGTTTCCGTGATTCGGATATTTTTAGACTGTGTATTCATTTATCTGGTAAAGACAGGCTTGTTTTATTAATAGTCTGCCTCCTTTGTTTAGATGTTCGACTGTTCTCAGTTCTTTGAAGTTTACAGCTATACTGTATATAGTTTTCTTCGCATAGAATGTTATAGCTATATCATCTTTTGTCCTTACAGATATACTGTTGATACCTTGTAAAGTTATTCATAGTTACACTGTCTTTTGGTTTTTACAGCGAGGTTGACTATACTTTATACAGATAATCACAGTTACAATGTCTTTTGATCTTTGCAACTAGGCTGTCTATAGTTTGTACAGATATGCATAGTCACGCTATCTTTCGATTTTTACAGCTAGGCTGTCTATAACCACAGTTTACACTATACGTTATTTACAAGTATTTGCTCAGACAATCACAGTTCTTCTACAAGTTACACAGATAACCAGGGCACATGAGGGTTCCGTTACTTACCTGATCCCCACTGGTAAGATGAGTCTGGAACAAATCTCCTGCCAAATCGCTGTGTATCGCTTGTTTTCCACCCAACCGTGAGACCAGTCCTTCAAGACCTGAGTCTCCCCCCAAGCTTCCGCTTACCGGATCACTATCCTCAGTAAGCCAGCACTCTGTGCTTGACTATCTGGTCCTTACCAGACTTAGTCCATCCAGGGTTTTTCCTTCCCTTTCTCTTTTCTCTGCCTGTCTCTACAGCCCAGAGTTTCTCAACCAACCTCCCTTTTTCCCTGGAAACCCTTCCAGTTGGGGAAGGTGGTTATTTCTAGTTATATTAACTAACCTTTCTTTTCCAGTTCCCTTTTGGGAATTCAGATATCTTCATGATTAATTCCTTTAATCATTAATTTAGTGCACATGTAAAATTAACAGAATATCCTCAAAAGAAAATAAATTCTTCATATTATTTCAATTCAGTTTTTTGCTGTAGTAACTTTTAAATAATTACATTTTTACGGGGTCATCACATCTCCCCCTCCTGAGATTGGACATCGTCCTGATGTCTAGTGTCTCCAAACAGTTCCGGATAAGCTTTCCGAAACAGCTCTTCGTCCTCCCAAGTAGCCTCTTCAGGCCCATAGTGCTGCCACTGCACTTTAATTTGGGTAATAACCCGCTTCCGCAACTGCACTTCTCTCCGGTTGAGAATGCTCAGCGGCTCGACCCGAACCTCTCCTTCCGGTTCGACCTGCAATCAATAACAATATCAGTCTTTTGTTACAGATACATTTTCAATTAGTTCAAATAAAAGCAATCCTTACCCTTATATCTTGCCACTTGATCACATGCTTAGGGTCATAGATATACTTCTTAAGCATGGATACATGGAAGACATTATGAATTCTATTGTGGCTTCGTAAAGCTAGCTGATAAGCTACTGGCCCAACCCTTGCCAAGACCTGAAAAGGTCCGAAGTATCGGGGTGCAAGTTTAGCGCAACTGCTCCATTGCAGAGTACTTTTTCTTGCCTGAATTCTGATATAAACGTGATCGCCCACCTGATACTCTTTGAACCTTCTTTTCCGATCTGCAAAATTTTTCTGCCGATCTTGAGCGACCTTCAAGTTGGCTCGCACCTTTTTGACCATGTCCTCCATCTCCTTGAGCATTTCTGGTCCCAACCTTAATTTGTCCTCCGGGCCACTCCAATTTGAGGGCGTCCGACATTTTCGTCCATATAAGACTTCAAATGGAGACATCTGAATTGATGTGTGATATCCATTGTTGTAAGCGAATTCCACTAGGTGCAAATAGTCCTCCCATTGTGTCAGTTTTTGCATGACACATGCCCTCAACATGTCCTCCACCATCTGATTTACTCTCTCCGTCTGCCCATCAGTCTGGGGATGGTAAGCTGTGCTAAAATTCAGCTGTGTACCCAATTCTGCAAATAGCGCTCTCCAAAAGGCGGACGTAAACCTCACATCCCGATCTGATATTATAGTCTTTGGGAGTCCATGAAGTCTGAACACATTTTGCATAAAGACGTGTGCAATTTGCACTACCTTGTAGGTGGATTGTACTGGTATGAAGTGTGCTGCCTTACTTAACTTATCAACCACTACCGTAATAGAGTCATTGTTCCTCTTTGTTTTAGGCAGCCCAGTTATAAAGTCCATTGATATAATTTCCCATTTCCATTCTGGGATTGGTAGGGGTTGCAATAACCCAGCCGGGTGCTGGTGCTCTGTCTTGGTCTGCTGGCACTCTAAACATCGCGCTAAATATTCAGCTACATGTCTTTTCATCCCTGGCCAGTAGTACTCCTTCTGAAGTGCAACAAGCATCTTCTGGTATCCAGGATGACCTGCGTAATGACTGGTATGAAACTCATTCAGAATTAAGTTTCTAAGACTATCGTCATTTGGTACAAACAGTTGTTTTTTGTAAAACAGCATCCCATCCTTGCTCACTTCATACCCTTGCTGGCTTTCCTGGCTGGAATGTGACTTTTGTCGCTTCATTTGCTGATATTCAGCATCCTGGTTTGCTGTTGTTTTTATCCTCTCCTGCAAGGAGTTTTCCCACTTGCTGAGAGTAACTTCATATAAACATTGTACCTTACGACTTAGGGCGTCTGCTACACGGTTTTCTTTTCCTTTCAGGTGTTTAATATCAAAGTCGAATCCACTTAAGAAATCTGCCCAACGGGCCTGCCTTTCATTCAGAGTGGGTTGACTGAAATAGTTTGTCAAGCTGTGATGATCTGTTAATAACAGAAATTTCTTACCCAAAAGATAATGTCGCCACATTTTAAGGGCATGTATGACAGCTGCCAACTCCAAATCGTAGGCAGAATATTTCTGTTCATGTTCCTTCAACTTTCTCGACTCATAGGCGATCACTCTCCCTTCTTGCATTAACACACCTCCAACGCCTTCTCGACTAGCATCAGTACATACTACATAATCCTTATTAGAATCAGCTATACTTAGGACGGGAGCAGTAGTGAGTAGGTGCTTAATTCGTTCAAAACTTTGTTGACATTCCAAACTCCATTTGAATGCCCTTCCTTTCTTTTGTAAGGACGTGATAGGATATGCCACTCTTGAAAAGCCTTCTACGAATCTTTTGTAGTACCCTGCTAATCCCATGAAAGATCTGATATCCGCCACATCTTTAGGCACGGGCCAATTCATTATGGTTTTAATTTTCTCAGGATCCACTGCAATCCCTTCTTTGGTGATCACATGGCCTAAATACTGAATCTCTTCTTTATAGAAATCGCACTTGCTAAGTTTAGCATACAGCTGATGCTCTCGCAGGGTTTGCAGCACTATCCGGAGGTGCTCCTCGTGTTCCTCCTTGGAACGGGAATAAATCAGAATGTCATCAATGAATATTAGTACAAATTTGTCTAAAAACTGATGGAACACGCTGTTCATTAAGCACATGAATGTGGCGGGTGCATTAGTCAGTCCAAAAGACAGTACTACAAACTCGTAGTGTCCATATCGGGTTCTGAAGGCTGTTTTAGCAATATCCTCTTCTTTAATTTTGATTTGATGGTAACCAGATCGCAAATCAATTTTGGAAAATACTGTCGCCCCTTTGACTTGATCGAAAAGCTCATCGATCCGAGGTAGAGGGTATTTGTTTTTAATTGTGAGCTTGTTTAGCTGCCGGTAATCAATACACATTCGAAGAGTTCCGTCTTTCTTCCTGACGAATAATACCGGTGCTCCCCATGGAGATACACTGGGGCGGATATAATTTTTATCCAGCAAATCTTGTAGTTTCATTTTCAATTCAGTCAACTCCGGTACACTCATTCTATAAGGTGTCTGCGAAACTGGAGCAGCTCCTGGTATTAACTCAATGGTGAAGTCTATATCCCTCTTTAGAGGTAGTCGAGGAATTTCCTCTGGGAACACGTCTGCGAACTCTTTTATTACCGGGAGGTGGTCTAGCGGGTTTTCCTTATGCTTATTTTCTGCATAGCCCACCTGAATAGCATACACTTGGCATCTATTTCGGATGCATTTTGCCAGCTGAGATGCAGTGATTGGCCGGATCTATACTGGTCGTTTAATTCCCTGCATTTCTTGTTCTATTCCAGCATCATCCTTGTACCATATTACCTTTGTTTTGTAGTTCACTAAAGCCCAATGCTTTTCTAGCCAGTCCATCCCAATTAGGACATCATAGGATCCGAGGGGAAGCATGTTCAGGTCTGCCACTACTGGTTGTCCTGCTATCACTATAGGGCAGCCTTTGACCTTTGCCATTACTCGTCTTTTGGTCCCTGTAGCTAGCTGTACCAGCCAAGGATTCCTGAATTTTTCAGGCTGCAATTTACACTGTTCAACTATCTTTGGACTAATATAACTTAAAGTAGCTCCAGGATCAATTAGAACAGAGATGGAAAGGTCTAAAATTTTACCTTCAAACTCTACCATGGTGGGCTGGTATTCTGCCTGGCGGTCGTCCAAGGCTGCGTTAATTCTTGGCATACTTCGTCCCACGTCACCCACGGTTGATGCCTCATGAATCTGGGATATCTTATCAGTTCCCTTCCTTTGCGGACAATTCTTGACATAGTGCGGACCACCACAACCCCAGCACTGCACTGGGGGTCTGGTTACTCCTTCAGTATCCATCTTGGCGGGTTGTTCACCCATTCTGTTTTCACTGATGGGCTTGGACCTGAATGAACCTCTCGGTGCTACTCTACTGTTCTGGGTCTTGCTACTTCCTTTGACTCCACTGCTCCGACTTCCCTTATTATTTCCAACAATCTTACTATTCTTTTTCTCATTCCATTTTCTGTTGGAACTGTCCCCTTTCTGCTTGCTCTGCTGGTAGCAGATTCTGGCCTTTCGAATAGCTTCGTCCATGGTTCTAGGTTTGTCAAATTCAATCCTTTCCCTCATGTACATGGGTAGACTACTAACAAACCGTTGTACCTTGGCTTTTTCTTCTTTAAGGTAGGGTACATAGCGAAGAAAAGATGTGAACCGATTGATGAACTCATCCATAGTCTGCTGTCCCAATCGCAGGTCATGGAATTCCTTTGCTTTTTCATCGTAAAAGCGTTCCGTCAAGTATCTCTCCTTAAAATATTTCTGGAATTTTTCCCATGTTATGGTTCGCTCGCTTACCCCTTTAACGATTTTAACTTCCTCCCACCACAGTGTCGCCTTCCCTTGTAATTGGAAGATAGCCAAACGTGCCTTCAAATTATGATCATACTCATATAACTGAAAATATTTATTCATATTGATTAGCCATGCCTCAGCCGCTTCCTCTTCTTCCCCGTCGTAGTGTGGGGGTTTAATTTTCCGGAATTCTCCCTGCAATTCCACCTTTTGTCGCTTTGAAGTCTACTGTTCTGATGCATTATCAGATTGATCCTCTCCATCTTCTGGAATCTCAGATTCTGCTTGGTAATGCTGCTCCTCTGTCGTTCTCTGTTGCTCTACGCTAGGGTTGGCCAGTGGCGGGTTTTGTTTGTCGGACAAGCTTTTTAGTATCCTTTCCTGCTCCATTGTCAAACGTGCATTGTCCTCACGTAAACGAGCCATTTCATTCTTCAGCTCTTGAACTGTTTCTAGTATGGCCAGATTTGTACTGTGGGTCTCCTCACCCAACTACACCCACAACTCTGGGTTGTTTCCTGGATTCATTTTTCCTTGTTCTGGTCTGGTCTAATCATGCAACAGTTAACCTTGTGAGCTTCTGGGCACAATTTTATTACCCCAGTTAAAGAAATATCAATGCTGTTAAAATTAAAAAAAAAAAAAAAACACATATTACCCATGCCCAGAGGACACAGTATGGGCAACCTGGGCTCTGATACCAATTTTCACATATCTACATGCTATAACATACATGTTAAAAAAAATTTATATATACATACCGTATCCATACTTTGGTTAAACACCTGCACATTATCTAAGTATGTATTATGTTATATGGCCATCACCACTCCGTATACATGCCTAACCTGAGGCGATGTATATTGTGGCAGGTAATGTTTGACATATCATTGATTATTCAACGATTAATACTTGCCTATGTTTTATTGTTAGCTACATGGCATGAAAATCTTATGTCTACTCCTCGAGTGTATCAAGACTGTACTGTGCTCTCCTGTTGGCGCCTCCTGCGCTGGACATCTGGCGATGGCATTGAATCTTGCCGGACAGATCACGTGATTAGGGTATGGTCGCTGTGCTTGGGACTTTCCCGCGCCGGGCTTTTGGGTAAAGTCGCCTCCATCCACGGTGCACAATTGCTGGGTGAGATCAAGGGTTGGAATGGCTCCACGTTCCACCGCTGGCAGTCCTGGTTTATATATGGTGTTCTCCGGATTATTCGAGATTTTCCTCTTACGGCTCCATACGCTCCCGCTCTCTGTTCATCACTGCAAGGGTTTGTTTCACAGTTCCGTGCCAAAACCTCCGCTATTCCAAGCACATTCGCCATCCAGAGAGTCTTCAGCTTCATAGATTTCATTATCGAATCAGTCAGGTGATTTACCCATCAGATAGCAGATCTGTTGTGTTTATTTAAGTTTAATGTTTGCAAAGTCTAATCTCCTATCTTTGGCATGACAGGTTGCGAACAAGTGGCTTCCAGCATCTATGGCTTGAAAGAGAGTCACTCCCGATGATGCCCGCCAAGTTTTCACAGGTATTTATCTGGTTCGAGAGTTTAGTTTTCCGGTTGGTCCCCCTCTGTCTCATTTTGGTTTTCCAGGGGGTTTCCTCTGTGCTAAGAAAGAGACCCCAACCTTATTGTTACTCGGTTGGCCGCAGGTCTTGATGGACCAATGCTCTTAATCTGGTTCCAAGAGTTCTAGGACTGCTTAAAGAATTGGGTCCCTCTTCATCTACGGTGATTTGGGTTTTTACCTGTGTTTTCCCGAGGCTGGAGTTCCCACTTGACTCTATATACAGCTATTTATATTTTGTTTGGTTTAATATATCGTGACTGTAGCCATGTATTATGACTGTCATCAAACCCTGGTTGGAAGCCAGCGGCTTGTTTAACTTTTGTACCCATATGGCTTAAGGCCGATGGTTTATTGTAACTTTCTGTTACTGTTACGCCACGACTTGATTTTCTCCTGCAGATAAGAATGACTTTACTATTATGCAAAGTAGGGTTTGATTACTACCAGATGTGTAATGCGTTTCCTCGTTTTCGGAATCATGCTTGTTTGAATATGGTATACATGCAAATGGTCATAGTATAATCTGTGGTTCTATTCCATTTCGTCAATGTCTTGAATGAATATGTAAAGAGTCAATCTGTCGCGCCAACATCTGATTACTATAGATGTATGGCCGACTGGTTAGGGACTCTCCGTGACTAGAACCCTGAGGGTCTGTAATATATATATATATACTCGGTTAAACCGTATAGTTGTTAATTTCTGGTTCATTATTGGCAGACAATACATTTGCGGCCTCAAGGCGATTGCATGTTTCCATACTTTCCTTAATGCATAAAATGTTTCCGCTGTGCGTTACAGAAATATCAATTTGGTTCTGTCGCATAGTTCTATGCTCGTCTCTGTAATGATTTGCACCTTGACATTGTAATATTCAGTTACCCACAACACAGGTCTTTAATCTTGGACAGTATCTAGGTTCTCTTCGTCGTTTTAGACTCGCCAGAACCCTACCTGTTACGGCTATGCCGAGTTCGGGGTTCAGCGTTGTTTATGCCTTTTCCTTACCTTGTTAAAATATCTGTTGGCATTTTGTTTTAAGAGTTTTATGGGGTCTATACGGTCGTCTACGACCATTAGGGTCTTGATATCATATCGACCCAGGTTTATTGTTTGCATGAAGAATTCGGTTTCCGTGATTCGGATATTTTTAGACTGTGTATTCATTTATCTGGTAAAGACAAGCTTGTTTTATTAATAGTCTGCCTCCTTTGTTTAGATGTTCGACTGTTCTCAGTTCTTTGAAGTTTACAGCTATACTGTATATAGTTTTCTTCGCACAGAATGTTATAACTATATCATCTTTTGTCCATACAGATATACTGTTGATACCTTGTAAAGTTATTCATAGTTACACTGTCTTTTGGTTTTTACAGTGAGGTTGACTATACTTTATACAGATAACCACAGTTACAATGTCTTTTGATCTTTGCAACTAGGCTGTCTATAGTTTGTACAGATATGCATAGTCACGCTATCTTTCGATTTTTACAGCTAGGCTCTCTATAACCACAGTTTACACTATACGTTATTTACAAGTATTTGCTCAGACAATCACAGTTCTTCTACAAGTTACACAGATAACCAGGGCACATGAGGGTTCCGTTACTTACCTGATCCCCACTGGTAAGATGAGTCTGGAACAAATCTCCTGCCAAATCGCTGTGTATCGCTTGTTTTCCACCCAACCGTGAGACCAGTCCTTCAAGACCTGAGTCTCCCCCCAAGCTTCCGCTTACCGGATCACTATCCTCAGTAAGCTAGCACTCTGTGCTTGACTATCTGGTCCTTACCAGACTAAGTCCATCCAGGGTTTCTCCTTCCCTTTCTCTTTTCTCTGCCTGTCTCTACAGCCCAGAGTTTCTCAACCAACCTCCCTTTTTCCCTAGGAACCCTTCCAGTTGGGGAAGGTGGTTATTTCTAGTTATATTAACTAACCTTTCTTTTCCAGTTCCCTTTTGGGAATTCAGATATCTTCATGATTAATTCCTTTAATCATTAATTTAGTGCACATGTAAAATTAACAGAATATCCTCAAAAGAAAAATAAATTCTTCATATTATTTCAATTCAATTTTTTGTTGTAGTAACTTTTAAATAATTACATTTTTACGGGGTGATCACATCTCCCCCTCCTGAGATTGGACATCGTCCCGATGTCTAGTGTCTCCAAACAGTTCCGGATAAGCTTTCCGAAACAGCTCTTCGTCCTCCCAAGTAGCCTCTTCAGGCCCATAGTGCTGCCACTGCACTTTAATTTGGGTAATAACCCGCTTCCGCAACTGCACTTCTCTCCGGTCGAGAATGCTCAGTGGCTCGACCCGAACCTCTCCTTCCGGTTCGACCTGCAATCAATAACAGTATCAGTCTTTTGTTACAGATACATTTTCAATTAGTTCAAATAAAAGCAATCCTTACCCTTATATCTTGCCACTTGATCACATGCTTAGGGTCATAGATATACTTCTTAAGCATGGATACATGGAAGACATTATGAATTCTATTGTGGCTTCGTAAAGCTAGCTGATAAGCTACTGGCCCAACCCTTTCCAAGACCTGAAAAGGTCCGAAGTATCGGGGTGCAAGTTTAGCGCAACTGCTCCATTGCAGAGTACTTTTTCTTGCCTGAATTCTGATATAAACGTGATCGCCCACCTGATACTCTTTGAACCTTCTTTTCCGATCTGCAAAATTTTTCTGCCGATCTTGAGCGGCCTTCAAGTTGGCTCGCACCTTTTTGACCATGTCCTCCATCTCCTTGAGCATTTCTGGTCCCAACCTTAATTTGTCCTCCAGGCCACTCCAATTTGAGGGCGTCCGACATTTTCGTCCATATAAGACTTCAAATGGAGACATCTGAATTGATGTGTGATATCCATTGTTGTAAGCGAATTCCACTAAGTGCAAATAGTCCTCCCATTGTGTCGGTTTTTGCATGACACATGCCCTCAACATGTCCTCCACCATCTGATTTACTCTCTCCATCTGCCCATCAGTCTGAGGATGGTAAGCTGTGCTAAAATTCAGCTGTGTACCCAATTCTGCAAATAGCACTCTCCAAAAGGCGGACGTAAACTTCACATCCCGATCTGATATTATAGTCTTTGGGAGTCCATGAAGTCTGAACACATTTTGCATAAAGACGTGTGCAATTTGCACTGCCTTGTAGGTGGATTGTACTGGTATGAAGTGTGCTGCCTTACTTAACTTATCAACCACTACCATAATAGAGTCATTTTTCCTCTTTGTTTTAGGCAGCCCAGTTATAAAGTCCATTGATATAATTTCCCATTTCCATTCTGGGATTGGTAGGGGTTGCAATAACCCAGCCGGGTGTTGGTGCTCTGTCTTGATTTGCTGGCACTCTAAACATCGCGCTAAATATTCAGCTACATGTCTTTTCATCCCTGGCCAGTAGTACTCCTTCCGAAGTGCAGCAAGCATCTTCTGGTATCCAGGATGACCTGCATAATGACTGGTATGAAACTCATTCAGAATTAAGTTTCTAAGACTATCGTCATTTGGTACAAACAGTCGTTTTTTGTAAAACAGCATCCCATCCTTGCTCACTTCATACCCTTGCTGGCTTTCCTGGCTGGAATGTGACTTTTGTCGTTTCATTTGCTGATATTCAGCATCCTGGTTTGCTGCTGTTTTTATCCTCTCCTGCAAGGAGTTTTCCCACTTGCTGAGAGTAACTTCATATAAACATTGTACCTTACGACCTAGGGTGTCTGCTACACGGTTTTCTTTTCCTTTCAGGTGTTTAATATCAAAGTCGAATCCACTTAAGAAATCTGCCCAACGGGCCTGCCTTTCATTTAGAGTGGGTTGACTGAAATAGTTTGTCAAGCTGTGATGATCTGTTAATAACAGAAATTTCTTACCCAAAAGATAATGTCGCCACATTTTAAGGGCATGTATGACAGCTGCCAACTCCAAATCGTAGGCAGAATATTTTTGTTCATGTTCCTTCAACTTTCTCGACTCATAGGCGATCACTCTCCCTTCTTGCATTAACACACCTCCAACGCCTTCTCGACTAGCATCAGTACATACTACATAATCCTTATTAGGATCAGCTATACTTAGGACGGGAGCAGTAGTGAGTAGGTGCTTAATTCGTTCAAAACTTTGTTGACATTCCGAACTCCATTTGAATGACCTTCCTTTCTTTTGTAAGGATGTGATAGGATATGCCACTCTTGAAAAGCCTTCTACGAATCTTCTGTAGTACCCTGCTAATCCCATGAAAGATCTGATATCCGCCACATCTTTAGGCACGGGCCAATTCATTATGGTTTTAATTTTCTCAGGATCCACTGCAATCCCTTCTTTGGTGATCCCATGGCCTAAATACTGAATCTCTTCTTTATAGAAATCGCACTTGCTAAGTTTAGCATACAGCTGATGCTCTTGCAGGGTTTGCAGCACTATCCGGAGGTGCTCCTCATGTCCCTCCTTGGAACGGAAATAAATCAGAATGTCATCAATGAATATTAGTACAAATTTGTCTAAAAACTGATGGAACACGCTGTTCATTAAGCACATGAATGTGGCGGGTGCATTAGTCAGTCCAAAAGGCAGTACTACAAACTCGTAGTGTCCATATCGGGTTCTGTAGGCTGTTTTAGCAATATCCTCTTCTTTAATTCTGATCTGATGGTAACCAGATCGCAAATCAATTTTGGAAAATACTGTCGCCCCTTTGACTTGATCGAAAAGCTCATCGATCCGAGGTAGAGGGTATTTGTTTTTAATTGTGAGCCTTTTTAGCTGCCGGTAATCAATACACATTCGAAGAGTTCCGTCTTTCTTCCTGACGAATAATACCGGTCCTCCCCATGGAGATACACTGGGGCGGATATAATTTTTATCCAGCAATTCTTGTAGTTGCATTTTCAATTCAGTCAACTCCGGTACACTCATTCTATAAGGTGTCCACGAAACTGGAGCAGCTCCTGGTATTAACTCAATGGTGAAGTCTATATCCCTCTTTGGAGGTAGTCCAGGACTTTCCTCTAGGAACACGTCTGCGAACTCTTTTATTACCGGGAGGTGGTCTAGCGGGTTTTCCTTATGCTTATTTTTTGCATAGCCCACCTGAATAGCATACACTTGGCATTTATTTCGTATGCATTTTGCCAGCTGAGATGCAGTGATTGGCTGGATCTGTACTGGTCATTTAATTCCCTGCATTTCTTGTTCTATTCTAGCATCATCCTTGTACCGTATAACCTTTGTTTTGCAGTTCACTAAAGCCCAATGCTTTTCTAGCCAGTCCATCCCAATTAGGACATCATAGGATCTGAGGGGAAGCATGTTCAGGTCTGCCACTACTGGCTGTCCTGCTATCACTATAGGGCAGCTTTTGACCTTTGCCATTACTCGTCTTTTGGTCCCTATAGCTAGCTGTACCAGCCAAGGATTCCTGAATTTTTCAGGCTGCAATTTACACTGTTCAACTATCTTTGGACTAATATAACTTAAAGTAGCTCCAGGATCAATTAGAACAGAGATGGAAAGGTCTAAAATTTTACCTTCAAACTCTACCATGGTGGGCTGGTATTCTGCCTGGCGGTCGTCCAAGGCTGCGTTAATTCTTGGCATACTTCGTCCCACGTCACCCACGGTTGATGCCTCATGAATCTGGGATATCTGATCAGTTCCCTTCCTTTGCGGACAATTCTTGACATAGTGCGGACCACCACAACCCCAGCATTGCACTGGGGGTCTGGTTACTCCTTCAGTATCCATCTTGGCAGGTTGTTCACCCATTCTGTTTTCACTGATGGGCTTGGACCTGAATGAACCTCTCGGTGCTGCTCTACTATTCTGGCTCTTGCTGCTTCCTTTGACTCCACTGCTCCGACTTCCCTTATTATTTCCAACAATCTTACTATTCTTTTTCTCATTCCATTTTCTGTTGGAACTGTCCCCTTTCTGCTTGCTCTACTGGTAGCAGATTCTGGCCTTTCGAATAGCTTCGTCCATGGTTCTAGGATTGTCAAATTCAATCCTTTCCCTCATGTACATGGGTAGACTACTAACAAACCGCTGTACCTTGGCTTTTTCTTCTTTAAGGTAGGGTACATAGCGAAGCAAAGATGTGAACCGATTGATGAACTCATCCATAGTCTGCTGTCCCAATCGCAGGTCATGGAATTCCTTTGCTTTTTCATCGTAAAATTGTTCCGTCAAGTATCTCTCCTTAAAATATTTCTGGAATTTTTCCCATGTTATGGTTCGCTCGCTTACCCCTTTAACGATTTTAACTTCCTCCCACCACAGTGTCGCCTTCCCTTGTAATTGGAAGATAGCCAAATGCGCCTTCAAATTATGATCATACTCATATAACTGAAAATATTTATTCATATTGATTAGCCATGCCTCAGCCGCTTCCTCTTGTTCCCCGTTGTAGTGTGGGGGTTTAATTTTCCAGAATTCTCCCTGCAATTCCACCTTTTGTCGCTTTGAAGTCTGCTGTTCTGATGCATTATCAGATTGATCCTCTCCATCTTCTGGAATCTCAGATTCTGCTTGGTAATGCTGCTCCTCTGTCGTTCTCTGTTGCTCTACGCTAGGGTTGGCCAGTGGCGGGTTCTGTTTGTCGGACAAGCTTTGTAGTATCCTTTCCTGCTCCATTGTCAAATGTGCATTGTCCTCACGTAAACGAGCCATTTCATTCTTCAGCTCTTGAACTGTTTCTAGTATGGCCAGATTTGTACTGCGGGTCTCCTCACCCAACTACACCCACCACTCTGGGTTGTTTCCTGGATTCATTTTTCCTTGTTCTGGTCTGGTCTAATCATGCAACAGTTAACCTTGTGAGCTTCTGGGCACAATTTTATTACCCCAGTTAAAGAAATATCAATGCTGTTAAAATTAAAAAAAAAAAAAAAACACATATTACCCATGCCCAGAGGACACAGTATGGGCAACCTGGGCTCTGATACCAATTTTCACATATCTACATGCTATAACATACATGTTAAAAAAAAATTATATATACATACCGTATCCATACTTTGGTTAAACACCTGCACATTATCTAAGTATGTATTATGTTATATGGCCATCACCACTCCGTATACATGCCTAACCTGAGGCGATGTATATTGTGGCAGGTAATGTTTGACATATCATTGATTATTCAACGATTAATACTTGCCTATGTTTTATTGTTAGCTACACGGCATGAAAATCTTATGTCTACTCCTCGAGTGTATCAAGACTGTACTATGCTCTCCTGTTGGCGCCTCCTGCGCTGGACATCTGGCGATGGCATTGAATCTTGCCGGAGAGATCACGTGATTAGGGTATGGTCGTTGTGCTTG
Source organism: Pinus tabuliformis (assembly GCA_031772625.1). Lineage (NCBI taxonomy): Eukaryota > Viridiplantae > Streptophyta > Pinopsida > Pinales > Pinaceae > Pinus > Pinus tabuliformis. The sequence continues at coordinate 474,578,107 of CM062809.1, read as the reverse complement.
GGACTTTCCCGCGCCGGGCTTTTGGGTAAAGTCGCCTCCATCCACGGTGCACAATTGCTGGGTGAGATCAAGGGTTGGAATGGCTCCACGTTCCACCGCTGGCAGTCCTGGTTTATATATGGTGTTCTCCGGATTATTCGAGATTTTCCTCTTACGGCTCCATACGCTCCCGCTCTCTGTTCATCACTGCAAGGGTTTGTTTCACAGTTCCGCGCCAAGACCTCCGCTATTCCAGGCACATGCGCCATCCGGAGAGTCTTCAGCTTCATAGATTTCATTATCGAATCAGTCAGGTGATTTACCCATCAGATAGCAGATCTGTTGCGTTTATTTAAATTTAATGTTTGCAAAGTCTAATCTCCTATCTTTGGCATGACAGGTTGCGAACAAGTGGCTTCCAGCATCTATGGCTTGAAAGAGAGTCACTCCCGATGATGCCCGCCGAGTTTTCACAGGTATTTATCTGGTTCGAGAGTTTAGTTTTTCGGTTGGTCCCCCTCTGTCTCATTTCGGTTTGCCAGGGGGTTTCCTCTGTGCTAAGAAAGAGACCCCAACCTTATTGTTACTCGGTTAGCCGCAGGTCTTGATGGACCAATGCTCTTAATCTGGTTCCAAGAGTTCTGGGACTGCTTAGAGAATTGGGTCTCTCTTCATCTATGGTGATTTGGGTTTTTACCTGTGTTTTCCTGAGGCTGGAGTTCCCACTTGACTCTATATACAGCTATTTATATTTTGTTTGGTTTAATATATCGTGATTGTAGCCATGTATTATGACTGTCATCAAACCCTGGTTGGAAGCCAGCGGCTTGTTTAACTTTTGTACCCATATGGCTTAAGGCCGATGGTTTATTGTAACTTTCTGTTACTGTTATGCCACGACTTGATTTTCTCCTGCAGATAAGAATGACTTTACTATTATGCAAAGTAGGGTTTGATTACTACCAGATGTGTAATGCGTTTCCTCATTTTCAGAATCATGCTTGTTTGAATATGGTATACATGCAAATGGTCATAGTATAATCGGTGGTTCTATTCCATTTCGTCAATGTCTTGAATGAATATGTAAAGAGTCAATCTGTCGCGCCAACATCTGATTACTATAGATGTATGGCCGACTGGTTAGGGACTCTCCGTGACTAGAACCCTGAGGGTCTGTATTATATATATATACTCGGTTAAACCGTATAGTTGTTAATTTCTGGTTCATTATTGGCAGACAATACATTTTCGGCCTCAAGGCGATTGAATGTTTCCATACTTTCCTTAATGCATAAAATGTTTCCGTTGTGCGTTACACAAATATCAATTTGGTTCTGTCGCATAGTTCTATGCTCATCTCTGTAATGATTTGCACCTTGACATTGTAATATTCAGTTACCCACAACACAGGTCTTTAATCTTGGACAGTATCTAGGTTCTCTTCGTCGTTTTAGACTCGCCAGAACCCTACCTGTTACGGCTATGCCGAGTTCAGGGTTTAGCGTTGTTTATGCCTTTTCCTTACCTTGTTAAAATCTCTGTTGGCATTTTGTTTTAAGAGTGTTATGGGGTCTATACGGCCATCTACGACCATTAGGGTCTTGATATCATATCGACCCAGGTTTATTGTTTGCATGAAGAATTCGGTTTCCGTGATTCGGATATTTTTAGACTGTGTATTCATTTATCTGGTAAAGACAGGCTTGTTTTATTAATAGTCCGCCTCCTTTGTTTAGATGTTCGACTGTTCTCAGTTCTTTGAAGTTTACAGCCATACTGTATATAGTTTTCTTCGCACAGAATGTTATAACTATATCATCTTTTGTCCTTACAGATATACTGTTGATACCTTGTAAAGTTATTCATAGTTACACTGTCTTTTGGTTTTTACAGCGAGGTTGACTATACTTTATACAGATAATCACAATTACAATGTCTTTTGATCTTTGCAACTAGGCTGTTTATAGTTTGTACAGATATGCATAGTCACGCTATCTTTCGATTTTTACAGTTAGGCTGTCTATAACCACAGTTTACACTATACGCTATTTACAAGTATTTGCTCAGACAATCACAGTTCTTCTACAAGTTACACAGATAACCAGGGCACATGAGGGTTCCGTTACTTACCTGATCCCCACTGGTAAGATGAGTCTGGAACAAATCTCCTGCCAAATCGCTGTGTATCGCTTGTTTTCCACCCAACCGTGAGACCAGTCCTTCAAGACCTGAGTCTCCCCCCAAGCTTCCGCTTACCGGATCACTATCCTCAGTAAGCCAGCACTCTGTGCTTGACTATCTGGTCCTTACCAGACTTAGTCCATCCAGGGTTTTTCCTTCCCTTTCTCTTTTCTCTGCCTGTCTCTACAGCCCAGAGTTTCTCAACCAACCTCCCTTTTTCCCTGGAAACCCTTCCAGTTGGGGAAGGTGGTTATTTCTAGTTATATTAACTAACCTTTCTTTTCCAGTTCCCTTTTGGGAATTCAGATATCTTCATGATTAATTCCTTTAATCATTAATTTAGTGCACATGTAAAATTAACAGAATATCGTCAAAAGAAAAATAAATTCTTCATATTATTTCAATTCAGTTTTTTGCTGTAGTAACTTTTAAATAATTACATTTTTACGGGGTCATCACACTCCACTAACTCTCTCTTTTCACCCCTATGTCTCTCCCTCTCCCTCTATCTCTCTCTCCACCTCTCACTCACTCCCTTTCTAACCTCTTACTCTTGTAATCCAACCCCCTCTCCCTCTCCCTCTTGCACTCTTCCTATCTCCCTCCTCTCTATATACCTTTGAAACTCTCTTTATCTCTCCACCTCTCAGTCTCTCTCTCCCTTTATCCCTCTCACCCCTACTATCTCTCTCCCTATCCCTCTCTTCTTATCCCTGTGTCTCTCTTCCTGCTCTCTCTTTCTCCCTTCCGCTAGTATCTCCCTCTCTCTCTCCCCCTCTCTCCCTCCCTCTTTCTACATATCTCTCTCTCACACATTCTCTACACTCTTTCTCACTCCCTTCCTCTCTCCTTCTATTTCTCTCTCTCCATCTCTCACTCCCTCCCCAACTCTCTTTCACACTCCCTCTCTTTATCTCTCTCTACCTCCCTGTCCCCTCACTCCCTCACTTTCTCTCTGTCCCTCTATCCATCCTTGTATTCCTTCCCATTCCCTATCTCTCTTTCTTCCCCCCACTCTCCCTCCTTCCATCGCTCTCTCTATCTCCCTCTTCCTCTTTCTCTCTCCTACTCTATCTCCATCTCCCCCTCCCTTTATCTCTCACTATTACCACTTTCTCTCACTCTAGCTCACTCTCTCAATCCCTCCCTCTATCTTCCTTCATATTTCTTTCTCCCTCTCTATATTTTTCTCTCCCCCTCCCCGTCTCTCTTTCCCTCTCACTCCCACCTTTCTCTCCCTATCTCTCTCTCGTTCCTCTCTTTCTATGGCACTCTCACCCCCCAACCCACTCTCTCTCTCTCTTTTCCCTCCTCCCCCCAAATGTCTCTCACACCTTGCTGCTCTCTCCCTTTCCCTCTCTACCACATTTTCCTTTGGCTCCTCTCCTCTCTCTATCTCTCTCACACACACATAATATCTCATCTTTTATCTCCCTCTCCCTCTCTCCTTGTCACACTCTCTCATACTCTCTCTCCCTCTATTCCTCACTTTCCCTTCGTCCCTTCAACCATCCCTACATCCCTTCCCACCACGCCTCTCTATATCCTCCCTTACTCTACCTTCTTCCATCACTCTCCTAGTCTCCCGCTCCATCTCTCCCACTTTGTCTCCATCTCCCCCTCTCTTTATCTCTTCCTCTTCCCACTTTCTCTCACTCTCACTCACTCTCTCACTCTTGCTCACTCTCTCACTCCCTCCCTCTCTCTTCCTTCATGTCTCTCATCCCCTCTGTATCATTGTCTCTCTATCTCCCTGTTTATCTTTCACTCCCTCTCCCACATTTCTCTCCCTACCTCTCTCTCTCTCCTCTCTTTCACCGACACTCTCACCAACCCTCACCTCCCCACCACCCTGCTCTCTACACTACTCCCATAACTCTCTCTCTCCCTCTCCTGCGCTATGCCACTTTCTTTTTGTCCCTCTCTCTCTCTCTATCAACAACCCTCTACCACCCCAACTTTCTCTCTCTCCCTCTCTCCCCCCTTGCTTGCACACTCCCTTCCATGTCTCTTTGTCCACATTTCCTACTCTCTTTCCCTCTACCCTTCTCTCTCCCTCCCCTCTCTTTCTTTCTCTTTCACACTCTCTCCCTGTCCCTCTCTCCCTATCGTACTCTCTCTCACTCTCTCTCTCTCTCTTCCTCTTCTCTCTCACTTACTCTCTCACCACTCCCCCATCTCTCCACCACCTTTATCTCCCTCTATTACATTGCTCCCTCCCCTTCTTTCCCCCCACGACCTCTCTCTCTCTCTCTCTCTCTCTCTCTCTCTCTCTCTCTCTACATCCCTCTCATTCTCTCCCCCCCCTCCTTCCCTTTCTCTCCTATGATCTCTTCCCTTCCCTCTGCCACTAACTTCTTCCTCCCTCCCTGCCCCGTCCCCCCACCCCATCTTTCTCTTCCTCCCTCCCTTTATCCCTTCCCTATATGGATGTCTCTCCCTCATTACCTTCCCTATGTCTTCCTCATTCTCTTCCCTCTATATTCCTTTTATATCCCACTCTTTATCTCCTCCTTGCTCCCTCCCTCTCACTCCCTCCAACACTTCCCCTAAGAATATCGCTCTCGCTCATTAAGTTAAGATAGAAAAAACTTCCAAGTAATTCAATTTCAATATAATAAAATTGATAATAGCTTCCTCTTCTCCTTACTAAAGAGTAAAATAAATATGTTATTTCTAAATATAAATATATTGAAATTAACAATAACATAAATACATAATAAAAATTAGAAATTTATATAAATATATAATATTAAATATTTTTTTTTTTTTGCTTTTTTTTCGAATAAATAAAAATAAATATAAAAAAAATTATAATAAAAATTATAAAAATTCAATTCCTACATAATAAATAAAAATTTCAATCATCATTAAGTTTTAAATCTGATTAACCTCTAAATTGAAACTACTGATAAAATTAATGACCAATTCCCGACAATCTTTTAAAAATATATTTGTTGATAGTTAGTGTGTGAAACCAGAATTACACTTAAGACTAATGAACGGATTACTTAATGCTTAAAGAAACCAATTAAAATTTCAAATTAAATTTGAAGTTGTAATTTTATATATATCTATCTATATATATATATATATATATATATATATATATATATATATATATATATATATATATATATATTCCTGAAAAATGTTAAATATTTTACATATTTGGATGAAAAATCACTAACGGAAAATTAAAATCTCAAATTAAATTTAAAGTTATATATATATATATATATATATATATATATATATATATATATATATATATATATATATTACTGAAAAATGTTAAATATTTGGATGAAAACCCTTCATTTATAATAGCTTCACCTTTTCTAAATCCTAGTGTATAATCTCTCTCAAATTTAATTTGTTAATTTTTTTATTTTTTTTTAATGGTTTATGATATAGTCAACTACAAATTTGATGTAAGATGTTTCTTAGGGCTTTCGATTTTCATTATAAATAAATAAGAGGAAATTTGATTGCATAGATTTCCATTATTATTCCATAGGATGACGTGGCAGGTGATTCAAAAGGCCCCCGTCCATCTCAAATAACAAAAAATTTCAAACAATACAAAATCTCGCGAGATTCATAGCATGAGAAGTGGCAATCAATCCTTCAAAACAAATCTACTTATTTTAAAGCACCTTAACAAGCATAGTAAGAAATAAGCGATACAATGCAGCGTGCTTTTCTGTGACAAGTTTATAAATAATCGGACCTTAATATTCACAAGAAAACCAAAATTTATATGTATAGAATTGACGAACAAGGGTGGTATTTAGATTTCTATTATATGAATATCACTTATCAATTTAAAGACTACGATAAATGATGACCATATACATACTAAGAGAATAATTCCGAGTGTGAACCTCAAGTTTTAAAAAGAAAAAAACAACTAAATTTTGAAGCACTTAGCGTAGGTTTTCAGAAACATGCGCGACCGTAGACAAAAATGTGTGCGAATATTAAAACAACAGCATATGCAGCGGTAGATGTAAAAGAACCATTTAAACAAGAGCATGGAAAAGAAATGGTCTAGGTGTACCTACGCAATTCGAACGTGATTGAAGGCGTTGGTGATGAATAGCTCCCAAATGCAGCCCTGCTTGTAGCAGCGATCTATAGCTAGACGAAAACTTAGTCAAGAGGACAAGCAAATGGCCAAGAGGCTAACAATACCATGCCATATCTACCTCTACAAATCAATTGTGTCCCTCTGCCCAGTATCCCCTCCCATCTCTAAGAGATATTTTGAGACGCAACCATAAAATAAGATGAAAGAGTACTCCAGTTTTCCATCGAATTACATATATTTAATTTTTCATATAAATCCTACAGAACCAATTTTCCTATAAACCAAATAGACAAATAGAGAAGAAAAGATGGTAGAAAAGTAGTCCATCGCCCCATAGAACTTTGCCACGATCGGACCAGAGGAAACACGCCAGAGAATACATATCTAGCCTGTTCCCTGCGCTGCACTTCTCATAATTCTGAATGTTGAAGAAGGGATGGAGCTAAACCAAGGAAGGGTCTCCTCCATTCAATGGGTGGTAAATAAGGCATGTTGTCATTTTTAAACTCCACCTATATATCTGTGTGACATATCTTGGATACCCCATACCATTTCTACGAGAAATCTGGAAAGTTCTTTGTCCTCCAATGGCTATCTGTCAGAACCCTTGGATGCCTTTCTTGTAATCAAGGTCTCATTCTTATAATCATAATTAGAAAAATCGCTGAAAAGTCTTGTCAATTCCCATATATCTGTGACATCTCTTGGATACTCCGTACCCTTTCTACGAGAAAGCTGGAATGTTCTTTATCCTTCAACGGCTATCTGTCAGAACCCTAATCATAATTTAAAAGATCGCCGAAAAGTCTCTTCCATTCAATTGGTTGTAAATATGGCACGTTGTGATGTTCAAACTCCACATATATATCTCCTATATATCTCTCACATTTGTCCCCATAACAATATGATTACAATACGATTTCGGCTGGAGCGTCATCAGATTGAGAGATATTTATAATTACAAGTTGTTTGTCATTCAATCACTATCTTTCAGAACCCTTGGGTGCGGTTCTTGTAATCAAAGGGTGCCATTCTTGTAATCATAATTAGAAACGGGTCAAATGTCTCTTCCATTCCGTTGGCGGGAAATATTGCACTTTGCGAGTTTCAAAGTTCACCTATGTGTCGCTTACACATGAACTTATACATATACAATTTGGCCGTAGTCTAACTAGTGGGAGGAGTTGCCTGGAATGTTACGAAAATTCTGGTCATACTTAGAGAGAATCCGGCAAGGATTTTTGTAAATCCAAGTTATAATTGTTAAACTTCAAAATTTTAGGTGTCCTAGATGTTTTTGATGGTGTTGAATCCATTTCCACTATCAAAAACAAGATTCAAACACTTTCTCTACAAGATTTTTGGAAATTTTTTTGTGTGGATTCCATCCATTTTTGGTCGTCCTGGCAATTCCTCCGCCTCATTAGACGACCCTACAATTTCAGCTAGAACACTGGAGCCTGTCGGATTGAGAGATAGTTATAATCTGTCAAGATAAAATTTCTTCATCCTCCAATGATCATCTCTCAGAACCCTTGGATTTCATTCTTGTAATGAAGTGTGTCATTCTTATAATAATCCTTGAGTACCAATTTAATTCTGATTGAGAAAACGTTGTTAGAACACAACTTCTAGCTGTTAAATGATGTTTCCAATTTAAATTTAAATTCAAATTGGCTGTATATTAAGTAGTTTTTTTCGTAAGCAAGAAAAATAACATATTTGTATTAGCAATTGTTCTAAAAGGTACAAAGGTATACCCAAAGAATAGAATATTTGGAAGATCATCTGGTCAACAATAGAGTCAAAAATAAACTTATAACTACATCAAATCTACACAACAGAAGCAAGTCATTCTATACATTCCCACTTCTTACCATAATTTATATAGGGTAGATTGGTTATGGCCTGGTTCTTTCAGATGTTGGATTATATATATATATATATATATATATATATATATATATATATATATATATATATATATATATATATATATAGTTTAAGAAAGATTAAGTTTTAGTTAATAAAAAACAATGTTTGATCTTATTCCAAAACTAAAACACAATTTGTTTTCCTTTTCATTCTTAAGGCAATAACAAATAAGATCATATCCTTTCGAGTAGCATCTCTCTTTAGTCCTATGCATGAAATCAAATTCTAAATCCAACTACACTTTAACATCGGGATTAACTTTTATATTTGAAAAAGCAAAAACTTATCATAATTAAGTTATCAATTAACATGGAGGAGAACCATCATCATCTTTATTTCTTTATATTTTCTTCACATTTAAGAAAATTAAATAATTATCCAATTATAACACTTTTGGGTTTTATTAGAGAACAAAAAATTATCATAATAATTAGATTTAATTCTACATACAAAAAAATACTTCATTATGCTCCTCAATGTCTCGTTTGTTGAATTGGGATTGGATGGGGGCAAGGGGCTGGAGAGAGAGAGAATTTCAGGTTATGAGAATATCTGGGACGTGAACAGTGGTAAGATTCAACATGACTGCAGAAGTTATGCAGGGATAATACTCCACTTAGGAAATGTATTCTCGTGTATGGGGTCTGTTGCAGTTTCACTGGGATTTTGCATTCTCCTCTCGCGCATGGGAATCATACGAATGGGTAGGGAAGGCTGCTGGCTGAATGAAAGTTGTATGTTCTACTTCTTAGCAAACATAAGGGGAAACGATATGGTAGTGGTAACTTCTATAAAGGTAATTCCATTCTATGTCCTAGAATGAGTCGCGAAGGATTGGGCTCTGTGGATGTCGGGGGCCATGAGGGTGGAAACCTAGGCCTTAAGGGGAATGAGTAGGGGGTGGGTCTCTAGGAAAAGAGCCCTTCAAAGCTTGGGAATTGGTACATCGAGAAAGTTGGCCAGGCCGGTGTTAGCTAACACTAGGAACAAGGGATGTTTCATAAAATAGTGAAGGGATACTTGGTCGATGAAAGGCTTCAGAAGATGAGAGACCGGGGTGAGTAGAGGAAAGAATGGCGAAGATGCAGTGAAGGGGACAGGGGATGAGTTCAGCCAATAAGGGGCACTAGGAGAACGAGTGGGGCTCCTTTCGAGTGGGATTCCAAGCCTTTGGGCCTGTGGGCAACCACGCAATTTGTGGCTGAAATCGTGGCCATTATTGGCATATGGAAGGGGGTATGTAGGGGTGTCCGGGGCGTCTTAGGTGGGGGTCTTTAACACTCAAGGGATTTCAATAAGCTACATGGGGGGAAGAAATGTTAGATGAACAGAACCATTGGCTATCGAAAATTATGAAAATAATGGTTTGAAATTCTTGGTTTCTTGTTCCTGAAGCAGGTAACTCCCCTTAGAGGAAGAAAGCACTAAAGCTAGTTCTGGCCCACTGTCATCAATAGGTTATAAGGCTACGTGACAATATGTACAACAATGACTAGTATAGGGAAAGGTGAGGGTAGAGATAAGAGACCACGGGAGAGTGAGGTTGAGGCTGAGCCGAGCAAGGTTGGAAAATGTAGTGGGAGGAAACCAGTCAACAAACTAATCCAATAAACAATGGTTGTGTATGTGGGTGGCACCAAAGAGGAGATTCAATGTCTCATTGCTGAGTGGGAGGATGACATCAACAGATTTGTGAAAGTGGGGCAATGGACGTGGAAGGGTGGAAAGTATTGGTTCATGATTCAGGACACACTCACGGTAGAGATACACAATATAAATAGACTCTACACATGCACTGGCTCCATAAATGCCTCCCAGGGAAGGAGATGGAACAAATCTGGATGACCGTCATTAACGAATTTCCAAACTAGAAGAAAGCATTTCAAAAGATCCAAGCCTAGCTACAAAAACAGGATGGTCATATCGATCGAATCCAAAAGATGTTCTCCAACATGTTCTTAGTGACCGAGCTTCCTGGCTCAGTACGAAGGACCCAACCCCGGGTAACTCGCATCGATTGATCAGGATAACTAGGAGGATGAAGTCATAGTCTTTTTGCTTAAGTTTTTATGTGGATAGCATTTACTTTCCAGTTTGTAGAAGTTTATATATATAGAAAGACAACTCATGGTTGTGTACATGATAATCAAGTATATATAGCTTGGATAGATAAACTAACTATTTTTTGCTACTAGATGCCGTATAATGCGGTTATGTGGTGAACAAACTTGGTTTCCCAATGAGCAGATTGAGATCACCTAAAGGGCAGGTTGAGATCACATAACCAGGCTAAGTGGCTGTAACCTACTTGCAAATATTATAATGAAAAAGAATGATCTACCAATCTTAAAAAAAATAAAAAATCATGAAATTTGTATTTAAAAAAAAATTATTATGAAAATTATTTTCATTTTCTTAATCTAAATCAAATTAAATTAAATTAAAACATTTTTATTATTTACATTTTCTTAATCGAAATCAAATTAAATTAAATTAAAATATATTTTTGATTTAACATATTTTATAATATGTTTTTAAACTATTAAACTTATTTTACAGATTTAAATTCAAACAATATTGTCATTCCTACAATTCTTATATTTGCTAGTATTTTTAAACAAAAATAAATTCCATATCTTCAAAATTTAATCTACCAATCTTTAACATGTCTAATAATTTAATCAAAATTAGTGAATCTTGTTAAAATAAAGTTTAATTTTCCTATTTAAAATTAAACTTAATAGATATTTTTGAATAAATATTTAAATTCAAGTTAAAATATGATGATTTTTAAGTTCACTTTGGTCATGACATAATTGGTATCTAAGTAAATTTAAATGTTTAATGAGATAAAATAATATTTATTGTTATTTATATGTAATTGTTAATTTTATAATTTATTTTAATATATTGCTAATTTAATATTTTTATAGTTAAAAATTAATTTTAAATAGTTATATAAAATATTATTAATTTTTTTAATACAATATGTTAAACTTATAACAAATATATATTTGAAATGCTATGTGAATATAATGTTTTAATTTTTATTCTGAATCTAAAACATATAATAAGATAATTGTTTGTTGTCTAGTTTCTTGATATAATATAGTTGTTTATTATGGAGTTTCTTTATATATATATAGAACATTTACTCACTTTTATTAAAACTATGAAATCAGAAAAAGTTATAAAATTAATCAACAAAAATTTAAAAGCTCTAGAATAACCCTATTTTTATTAACTAAAAGAAAAATTGTTATTTTATAAAATAATAATTATAATATTTCTATTCTTTTTTTTAATTTCCTTTAAAAAAATATATACGTTATGAAAATGATTCACATTCTCTTAATTTAAATAAAATAAAGATATTTTTATTATTGAAATTTTTTTAATTCAAATCAAATGAAATTATTTTTTTCATTTAATATATTTTATAATAAATTTTAAAAAAATTATACTTATTTTAAAAGGAAAAAAATATTATTACATTGACTAGTATTTCTAAACTAGAACCAATTCTCTATCTTCAAAACTTAATCTACCAACATTTAACATATCTAATAATTTAATGAAGATTAATTAATCTTCTAACAAATATGTCATTATATTCCATATTATTACAAATTAACATATCTAATAATTTAATGAAAGTCAATCAATCTTGTGCCAACAAATATCTCATCATATTTCATATTATCACAAATTTTGTCCAAGGAAAGATAAATTTCCTTCATCATTTATTAATAAATTTTATATTAATTATTTAGATTTTTTTAATTTAAATAAATACATTTTTTTAATCTAATAAATTTTAAAATATATTTTATTTATTTTTTACTTATTTTAAATAATTAAATTCAGAAAAAATAGTATCACTTCTACCATTCTTTCTTGTGTTTGCTAGTATATTTAAAGAAAAAATAATTCCCTATCTTTAAGATTCTTCAAAACATTAAAGCTCAAAGGAACTACGACAGTGGGAGAATCGATTGGCGATTATGTGGAAGCAACTCTTTAGATTCAGAATCACCTCAGAATGAAGATGAACAAGAAACAAAACTATCAGGTATGAATTTGTTATCAGCTGGTGATACATTTCTCCATCCATTTGAATATGATGAAAGTGATAGAAAAACAACTGAATTAGCTCTTATGGGTGAGGAAGAAAGATATCAAATAGAGGCAGAATTTAAAAGGCTTAAAGACAAAATTAGAGAATACTAAGATCTATTGGACAAAAGGTAATGCGCCTTCAAAGAAGAAACTACCAAACTAAAATCTCAACTAGAGGGAGGGAACAATGTAGGGAAACAATTCAAGGAAAAGGAAGATCAATGTAAAAAGCCACAGGATGAAGTGACATCATTGAGAAATGAAGTAAATGAAAGGAGCACAATAATCAAGACACTGAGAGATAGATCCAATTAATATGAAAGTCTTGAAGCTAAGATCCTCTCGCTAAAAGGAGATCTTGAAAAATCAAATAAGAAGAATAAAGAACTATCCAAGCTCTTTAAAAACAAGAAAAATAAATTCTTGAATTAAGGCATCACATGGAAGAAGGAAGAAAAGTTGAAGCAATCATGAAGGAGAAATATCTTGAAAAGGAAGAGCAACATCAGGTTCAGCTAAATATTCTAAAAGATAAATTAGAAGAAAGGGATAAGCTCTTACGATTTCAAGATAGTATTGAGTACTTGTATGATATTCTTAGTAGTCAAACGTCTGCTGCCATCAAAACTAGTCTTGGTTTTCATGAATCAGTTGAAGGTGAATCTAGCTCACAAGCTAAGGCAAGGAACTCTAATGTAAAACCTGAAATGCTCAAAAAGGAAATTAGAGGTCAACTCCAGCTACAACCAAGGAAATAAATTTTGTAAAGAAAATATTTCACTCCTAACTATGCAAGTAATAGTCGGTCATTTCCCCAAATGAATAATACTGAATTCTTTATATGTCACAATCTTCAACATGTTGCTGCGAGATGCGAAACGAGAAAGGTTCAAGGCCATCACAAAGAAAGATCATCAGCTTGCAGGTACTTTAAGGGATATTTTGTTTCTTACAATATTTTTGGTCACAAAGCCATTGATTGCTATAGAAGAAATATGAAACATGTAAGATGTTATGCATGTAGCAAGCTTGGACATATAGCAAAGGAATGCAGGAGAAAATTTTGGGAACCATACCAAAAGGAGAAATCATCATCACACTCGAAGATATGGAAGAAGAAGGAAGTTTAGTCAAAAAAATGTGGCAAGGCATAGTGTACAGACATAACAGACTCAGGGGGAGCTGAAAGTGTGAAACCTCATTGTTCTAAATCTCATACGCAAGTTTCATAAAGATAAGTAGCATATATACGTGAGTTTGACACTGCACAGTCGCGTATATGTTAGTTTGAGGAAAAGAAGTGGGACAAACTCAGGAAAAAGGGTCTGATATGGTTCAGTCAATTATTTACTCTGTTTAATGATTGTTATATTCTGCTGATGATGTGTGGAAATGTGTTGGTACTCATAAGATGTTATTTAGAAGTTCTTGTGATCCTCACAAGTTAACTTGATGTATATCTGATTGATGATGATGCTTTGATACTTCTTGCTGATATATGCATGATCAGATCTGACAGTGAATAGGTGGAACAGGTTGAGGGGGAGAGCATGTTATGCTTCTAATAAAGCATTATTAGCATTATGTTTAGAATTCCTTGGTATCTAATCAATGATGATGATGCTTATATAACTAAATGATACAATGATACATCTTGCTATGTTATGATTATGAGTTTCCCATGTTAAAATCTCATATGATACTTGGGGTCACATAGTTGGTATTCAGATCAGATTTATGGATGATTGTGGATGGCTCTTTGATGATGCATATAGTACATGGTGAGCTTCATAAGGATGAAGGAAAGTACAAAGCTTGAGTACACAACTTCATTATTTGATGATGAGCCACTCATTTCTTTTATGCTACTATGATCATGCTTTCAAAATGCATATGGTGCAGATATGATGCAAGCTTACTATAGTTCTTGGCTCTCACATGGTTGAGGATTGTTGTTGTTGAGAACATCAAGAAATCTTGACAAATGACCATGAGCTTGGGGTTTTCTAGATACATATTGCTACGCTAGATAGATGGATAATTACTTAAGTTGCATATTGACAAATATTATTGATTGGCAAAGAGAATGGTGTTATTGCAGGTCTGAAGACATATCTATTTGAAGACATGGATATTCAAAGACATGGCTTACTTACCTTATGATGATAGGTTGATACTCACATATGTTTATTATCATGGTTGATGCTTATCAGATGTGGGATGTTCCGTAGTGATGATACATGATTGATATATTGAACGTTATTGTGGAAAGAACATGCAATTCCTGATAATGATGTTATGATCATGGACGATGTCTATGGTATTTCCACATACATATGATATGATGTGAATGATTTGGTGCTACCTCTTAGAGATCTGACATTTGCTTAGTTGATTCACGGAAGGTTATGGAAACAAAGCAAGTTGATCTTGATGAGATCAAGAGGATGAGTTGATATTTATATGCAGACATACTTTGTAACATGTTGACGATATTTACACTATCATATCTTGGGAAATAATGATGGGAATATTCAAGTTGTTAGACTAGATGCTACATGGTGTATGATAGTTACTATAGACTATGATGGTCTTGTTTAGATATTTGGTCTCTGCTATAAATGTCATGTATGTAAAAACCATGACGTAATAATTTGTCCCTGTCAGTTGTAGGCTTTTGATGAGTCCTTTTTTGTCATATGATGTAATTTGTACCCCATCTATGCATGGGAAGGATGATGTAATGTATAAACAATTGATATATCCCCACTTGGTTGGGGGAATGAGTCAAGTTTTGTATATACCCACTTGGTTGGGAGAATGGATGTATGTATAAGTCATTGATGATAGTAAGGTCAAACTCACATAGTTGAGTTATGGAGTCATGTTTTCTTCTTGAAAATATTTGCAGACTCTTAATGTGCTTAAGGGGTACATGGATGATATAGTATATCTCAGCATGAACAAAGGGGGAGCACAATCAACACACTTCAGCATATAAGAGAAGTCAGCATGCACTCAGGGGGAGCATGACCCTTTGCCCTTGATGTCAAATGGGGAGAGTAACTTGGTGCGTTGTTTTTTCCATCAAGTCTAAAGGGAGAGATTGTTGGCATTATGATGTATGTGTTGTGCTTGATGGAGACTCACTTGCAGGAGAATAAATCTCTTATATATGGTAACTAGATGAATCTACAGAAGAGATATCAGATGTTAAAAAATACATTGTAGTTGTGTTAATAGATGTGATGCAGTGTAGTTCAAAGGAATCAGCTCAGAAGTAATGCACAATGGCAAATCACTAAGATGACAGTTCATAGTGGAAAAAGTTAACAACAAAGAATTGTTGCCATCAAGTCCAAAGGGGGAGATTTTTGGTATTATGATACAGGTGTTGTCCTTGATGGCAATTCACTCAGATGAAAGATCAACGTACTACATGTTAAAAACAAATAATTATAGTTCAGGCTACACAAAATGAAGAAAGAAAGGTATACGTAGGTTCACCTTGACCAAGTCGCGTATACATGTAGGTTCATTGAACAAAAGGAGTGTATACGTACACACACACTTTCACAGAAAGAAAAGCATGTATATCTTGAGAAAAGAAGTTTTTGGGTCCAAAGTATTTCTTTGGTCCAAGGTATTTGACCCAAGGTATTTGGTCCATGGTATTGATCTAAGGTACTTGGTCCAAGGTATTGGTCCTAAGTGGTTTTGGTCCATGGTATTGATAAAGGCCTAAAACTATATAAGGAGGAGAAGATCATTAGGCCAAGTCAAGAAAGTATTGAATATCTAATGAGATATGAGATCAAGTATGTAGGTTATGGGTTTCTGATCTGAACTAAGGATGCACCTATATGGTTGATGATGATTGATGGACCGGAATCATGAAGGCTTAGATGTATTAGCATTATGTGGTTTGATCTTGAACATTCTAGATCTGAATACTGACACATGTTTTTATTATGTAAATGTGATGATCTGGGTATGAATGAAGTCTGAAATAGTTATGATTCTTTAAGTCAGCATTTCTAAATCTGTACACAGGTTGGCTTTGGTAAAATAGAGTATACATGCTAGTTCAGCATACTGAAGTAGTGTATACATCACAAAATGGAATTTACAGATATGTACACTGGTTCTCCTTCATAAACAGGCATATACATGTTAGTTTGGCTTATGTATGTAGTGTATATCTTCTGAAGTATGATCTATAAGGGATCTATTTTCTATTACAGTGTTCAGGGTTTTGCATTATGTTCTGGTGACTATTTTCTTGTGGCAATATTCTGCATATTCGGATTGGTTGATTGTGATTAGCTTCAGTGTTGATGGATGAAATCTAATGATGGATCAGGATCATAATGACTTATCATTCTATGATGTGATAATGGATGGGCTAGATCAGATCACTAACACATGTTTTATCCTCTATGTGTGATTATGTATAAAGTTTGGAAGTGCAGTAAAGTGTTTATATCTATACGTTGGTTTGCTTCAGGAAAGCTGCGTATACACATAGGTTGGCTTCTGCCAAACAGTGTATACAATTTGAAGCATGGTTTTCAAATTACAACTAATTCTGAATGATAATGTAGTGATCTAAACTCAGATCTGTGTATTGGTTATAGTGATTTGTCTGTTCCAGTTGATTGATTGAATTTGATTAAGGTTGAATGAATGGTTTATTCAGTTGTGATAGAGGTTCAATAAGTGTTTGATTCGGTTGTGTCAGAGATTCATGAGTTGTCAGTGACTAATTGAGTTTGGTTGATTCAGAAAATAATTCCAGTGGTGATTGATTTTGAGCTTCAATGTTGTTGATGGGTCCAGTATGAAAATTAGATGAAACATGGCCTTCAAATTATGATGTTATGTTCCAGGAGTATCTAGTTGGGAAATTTACAAAACATAGTCCCTAGAGGAAGAGAGAAGGTTGTAGCCTTCTATAGGTCAGTGCCTACATGCTAGTAAACATATTGGCTAGTACAAGAGCTAGGGGCTGTAGCTCCCTTTGAGTAGAAGCTGGAGAACGAGAGAATGTTGTAGCCTTTTGCAGGTAGAAGCTTGCGTACTGGTATGAGTCTACACCAGTACAATGTTGTAAATAGATTTTCTTATTATTAAAAGAAGATAGAGATGACAACAGCAGGTGGTTTTTACCCACATTGGGTTTCCACCTTACATCCTAGTGTTCATGAGTGTTGCTTATGTGTGATGGTTCTTTCTATTATTAACTACACATGGTTACTATTTAATGGTTAATAAAGTATTGATGCAATGATTAGAGATCAACATATGAGGAATTAAATGAATCATTAGTTTGTTGGATATTGGCTTGTTTATTTAAACACAGTTACGTGCACAAACGGGTTACGTTCATTGAAGTAGCATATATGAATTTGAGTATGAAAAAGAAAAATATTATTGACTTGACTAATACTGATTCCCCACCCCCCCTCTCAGTATTATTTCCAATAGAGGAAAAATATGTCTTCTCCAATCTACCCAATTTCTCATCTTACCTTTTCAGAAACATATAAGGTGACATTTCCCATTGTTCATCATCCCCTATTCATGATTCGTCAGATCATGAGAATGCATGTGTTCATCATCCTGAACATTCTGATCTTGATCGTCTTGATATTTTTATTCATTCATTTGATCACAATTTTGATTTGTCAATTTTTTATATTTCTAACCCACCAGTCTTTCATGATCCATCTTCTAGTGAAGTGTAACCTATGCAAGCTATCAAGGAAATTCATCCTGAGCTGATGGTTATGTTAGGTTCTCACAAACTTGAGGTTAGTTCCACTTATAATAAAAAAAAAAATTGAATCTCTCCATTCTCCTCATCACTTTGTTGTTCACATTGAAAATAAATATATAATACCATCTTCGTAGCCTCCATCTATATCACCTAACCCTATCACACAAACATTGGAGGAGTCATATGTAGAGAGCACTATTTCAAAATGAAAGTTTTCTTCTTTCTTCATTTTTTCTTGTTTTTCAAGTTCGAAATTGTGTACAAGCTTGTTTTCCACTTGTAATGTGTTTGGAAACCATGATACATGCATAGAGTTCCTTTCATGTACCTTTCGTTGTTACTTCTCTGCGGATACATTCAAACTTTGAATGTCCTATTTTACATTGTTTTATCTTTCTTATTTGTTGATTTGCATTTATATCATTCTTATACTTCATACTCTCGGCTAGATGGGCCAACCAATGTGTCGATGGTTGCATTGGAAGTATCACTTCATGTGATTTTGCCTATGTCCTACTTAGGTTAATATTAGGATTAGTTTTTCTTTTCTTATTTGTTTCTTGATTTTCTTTACTTTGTTTCACTTTCCCCACTTCATTCCTTTGTTTTTCTTCTTTTTCATATGTAGGTCAGTGTTCACATGAAACCATGTTTGGCTTCTTAAACAAGAAGGGTGAAGTTCAAGAGCAACTTGTACTGCTATCAACACTTGGTTATCTGTCGATTCCCTCTCCTTATGCGAATCTTTAATTTATTCTAGTCTATGATACCATAATGGAAAATATGTTCCTTTTGGAGAGAGTTAGGGTGAAATCACAATGCTTTCACTATTAACTAGTACCACCTACTCTAATTGGTTTTATATTTTTGGGTAACCCTTGTCAACTTAGACAAGTAGATTAAGGAGAGGGGGTAAACCTAAACAAGTATGTCATAGGTATATATAAATATCCTTCTCTGAAGGGACTACCTCTTCTTCTCTTAATAAGTTAGGATCCCTCTTCCGCCCCATGAAATAAATAAGTTCCTATGCACAGTGCATTGAAAAAATAAAAATAATGAGATAATGAAAAATGAAATAAAGGGGGAAAGAAGAGAAAGGCATCGTATGCGGAGAGGTGAAGTGAGTAACTCCACCAGGGTACTATCCAGTCTCACTGGCGGTCTAGTAATGCTTATGTTTCTGAAGTGACTCTGCTGGGGTACTATACATGCCTGCTGGTAGCGGAGCAACACTAGAGATGAAACTTAAACTCTAACAATCTATTTTACTTGTGCATCTATATAACCATCATCCCCAATCAAAACAACTCATATTGACCTGGCTTCATATGTGTGCTATCGAAAAATGGAATGGTAGGGACTACATATTTAACTCAAGCTAAGTGAAGAAGCTATGATAATCAAAGAACTAAATAGTACTTTTGGAACAGTTAGAATCAATTTTCATGAGACAAGGTCCACATAGAGAGTTGGAGTTCTATCAGTGTGTTGTCAACATTGTAGTGGGTAAAAACACCCTCCAAAATTATTCTTATGCTTTGATTCTAGAGCCTTCCTTCTAAACATCAGTAGTTCATCTCACATTTTTCCAAGTATTCACGCTTCAAATGAGACTTATCTTTCAGTTTGGATTGTGTTCGCTTACTTAGTTGATTTTCTAACCCATAAGATGATCTCATGACTTGGTCCCACAACAATTATGCGTTTGCCCTGAGAAATTGTGCAATTCCCAAGGGAAACTACCCTTGATGTTGGGAATTAAACAATCCTAACTCTTAAAAAGCCTTGCACTCAAAAAATGAAACAATGAGGGGGAAGTCCAACATTGAGCCCAAAAATTGTGCAACCCTCACTGAGCTCAAAAACTATGCAGTGCACTGAGATGGAAAGTTGCCCAGTTCCCTAAACTGTAGTGTCCTTCCTATTAGTGTGCATGGAAACTTTCCCTGAAAAAAGAAGAAAGAAAAAAAAAGCATCCCTAAAAAAGAGAGATCTATTTGTAGCATCTCGAAGGAGGCACTTGCATTATTTTTAGAAAATTTTGACAAGTGTCACTTGTTCCTTGATTTTAGGCATGCACATCATAAAACCTAATTTGAACAAATATATTTAATTGAAGCTACTAGATCTCATTTATAGATTAGATCTTGGAGATATAATATTCTCAAGGATATCAAGGAACCTTAGGTGTGATTGTCGTCACTTTTCTGGGTGCATTTTTCATTTGTCATCTTTTGCTACTTTTTCTATCGCTTTGAGTTGTTTGTCTTGTGTCAGTGTTCTTCCACTTGCTTCTATGCATTGTTGCTAATTATTTAACTTTTTTTATCTTTTAGAAGTTTTTTTTAAAGTTATAGATATCCTTTCCCAAGTGTCACATGAATTTTCCAGTTTTTGCACCAACGATCGTCATTGAGGCGACTCTCCTCACATGCTTCATTTTCCTTGCACTTAATCAATTTATACACTTGATTCACATGTATGCATCTACACTTAATCAGATATGCACTTATATTGACACTATATTTCAAATCTACCTATTTTTCACACTCCCTTGGGCAGATTAGGGTTCCCCTTGCCTAGATCTCACCTTGCACATCATGCACTGCAAAATATGCAGGCTTAAGCTCCTAGCTTGCCCTCTAGAATTACGCAAAGCATAGCTTGGGCTGGGTTCAACTGTGCACTACATATTTTGAGGAGCTAGTCTCCCATATTGGCCACTGAGATTATGTAATGTGCAGCCTCTATGAGGCCTTGCCTAAAGCTGAACTACACATTACATAGTTCTAGTCATCAGGCTTCCACTTTGACTACTAGGATTGCACAATGCACATTTCCTGCAATTATTCAGTCTCCCTTATCAAGAAAAATTGTGCAATCCTTCCCATCAAGCTCCTGGCTTGCTTCTTGAACTTGTCTTGAACGTGTTTTTCTTTTAAAATGACATTTTCTTGCTATGAGTGTCCTCTCTATCCCATAGGTACAACAATTTTTGAGAATCTCTCCAATAGTGAGTTAACATGGCATCCAAGGGAGCTTCAACAAAGGAAACTATTGAGATCAGTAGTAGGGAAGTAGTTGGGGAGATATTTGTTGATTTACCGATGTTTGTAGATACTCAATTGTTTATTGAGAAGGGAACAATATTGACATGGAAAAAAATCATAGACATTTTTGCAAAAGACTTTGAGGCATATTTGGAAGCCTAACATGTGTATGTTAGTATCCAGCAGTCAGGGTTATACAAGGTTTCCTGCAGGTATCTTTCCTTCTCGTTTGTGGACATCATTAGATGAATTTTCTCGAATATCCATGAACATACTATGACATTAAGGAGTTTCAACGGGAACAATCTTGCCACCTTCAGGTAAGAATACTTGCAGAAAATGTATCACTTTCCCAAGTCAGTGAAGCACATGGACTCACTCTTATATTCAACCAATAGATATGTGAACACAAGAGACATTGTCAAGCACTGGGTGAAAGCACCATCAAAGTTTAGAGAAACACCCACCCATGTTTATAAGACAAAGTTCCTCAAGAAGGTTTACCAGTTATTGATCATTTTGGCCTATGAAATATATGGTCAAGAGAGGACATAAAACTTCTTTCAAGGGTGGAAAATATTACTAGACTAGTTGTCGAATGACGGGATGCCATTCAACTAGTCAGATTTGTTGGCTCAACAATTGAAGTCCCATGTAGCTAAGGCTAAGAATCTTCCCTAGAATGACCAAGAAAGGATTCATAAGTATGCATACTTACTTGATGCAATCTGTGTCCTGCAATAGTTCCCTGGCATGAATTGGACATGGGAACCCCAATAGGTTGTCATGAATATCTATTATAAGTTCCTTTCTCACTACAATTATCAAGGATTAATGACAAGGCTACTGACCACATTATCATCCTATTATACAAGCATATATTTGAGAAATACCCACCATACATGTACTAAGAAGCAATGGAGGTGATAGTAGATATTTCATATTGGTATGCATCACTAGGTGGAACTTTCATCAGAATGTTTGACATAGAGAAGCCTTTGCATGTCCTACCAATGTATGCCACTAACAAATTGATCATGCAAGAAGTATCATACCACCTTGCTATAGGGTTGTGAGGAGGACTAGATATGAAGAAGAAGGAACCATGGTCCATTCTTCCCTTGCAAATCAAATTATAAGAGATTAAGAGATTGAAAGATGCATATGTCGAGGCTAAGGAAATAGTGAATTTTGAGTTCAGCACTAAGGACCTTAATTTGTATGATCCAAACAAATTTTCAAGGACCATTGTACAAGAGTTTACTTTTCATGGATCAATGATACATTTCATTAGCCAGAGGAGTACCCTTGTAGGTATGGCTACAATTCCTCCATAATCAATGAGCTAGTTAGTATGGAAATGAAATGGAAGGCTTCTCTAAGATTTAGAAGCAAAAACAATAGTAGCAGAAGGAAGGAATCAAGTGAAAGATAAGGGAATGAGGAAGATTTTTGACAATCAAGATAGAGAGAAAAGCGGCAAAATGAGGAGGATCCTATCATCGAGAAGGAAGCTTTGGTAGTGGAAGGAAATGGGGAGTGGTGGACTAGGAGAGTAGAGTGGAGGAAGAGAGAAAATCAAAGGTTGCAAGAAGTAGAAGTAAAAGTGCAGGACACTGAGAAGAAGTTGAAGGAATAATAAGAGTTGAGGAAAAGAGAATGAGAAGATAAGAAAAAGCAAGATGAATAACAAAGGCAAGGCCTGTTGAAAAAATAAACAAAGACCATACAAGTTGAAGAGATGGAACAACCAACAGTAGAAGACGAAGGTGAGCAGTTACATGATCAGGAGCTTTCTTAAGAGATTCAAAAATTGATCGAACTGAGAGAGATGGAGTTAGAATAGGATCCACGGGATGAAGATGTTGACCTGATGAGGAGAGCACCATAAGTCATCCCTCACTTGCCACCACCCCGAATAGCAAAGCAAGCCTCAAGCTATTAAGGAGACGTTGTTTTCCTTATGTATGGGCAGTCGTGGATGTGTACAATCTACCATTTGATGAGTTCCAGAAGAGGATTGTACGGGTATAAAGGAAGCACTTTTTGGATGATCATGCATCACTTGTATTCATAAAGGAAAGGGTGATAGTGCTAGACACCAGGAAACATCCAATTTCCATTGTCAAAGCCAAATTGGCCTATGTAGGAGAAAAAACCTCAAATGTTAAGTATATAATGGCTAAGAAGGAACAAATGGTAAAGAACTTGCAAGCTGCCAGGAAAGAGTCAGAACAACTCCAAGTAACAACACCCAATGTATTTCCTACATTGGGGGAGACTAGGAAAATGATACTTGCTGAAGTATTATCACTGGAAGTAACCATGCGGAAGCTCTATTACATACTTTTCACCATGCATAAAGAATTTTTACGTTTGCATGGCCTACAACAGTGGAGAAAATATTTTTTTCAAATTCTCAAAATCATATATGTTTCCATATCCCATGTACAAGAGTGGACAATGTGGTATAGAGGGGCCCCTCTTGACTTACTAAAGAAGATGAAGCCACAGGTAGAGCTAGAGAAATTGGAGGTGTGAATGTTAATCGAGAATAACGAGCAACCTGTCTGATTCATCAGTAGCATAGAGGCCTCATATTTGTGGTTATACAATAGTTAGGACATCTTGGTTAGAAAGCACCAGATCCCATCAATCGGTTCCCTCATTGATGCTAAACCCAAGAACCAAGTCCAATTGGACATCAATGAGTACTTGGAGCATCTAAGATGACAAGCCACCAAGGAAGACTTGGAGTTGAATGCACACAACATGCAAAATTACATCGTTGTTCCTGTCAACATCAAGAAAATGTTGTTGATTCCTCGAAACAAGTTGGATACAAGATCCAAGGTGATATAACCTGATGCCATGAAGGCTAGGGTATGCTTCTAGAAAGACAACATTCAACAGTTTTGGGACACCATCACACATTATCAAGCTTGGCACCAATATGTGACCGAGGAGCAGTAAGTGGGCGTTGTTGAGCTGGACATTCCCCAAACTCTAGAATCATAGCAGTGTATCTTCTTAGGTTGTCTCTACCCTATTTTGTCTTATATGTGTGCATGTGGAAAATGTAATATTATTTATAATTATATTGTAATTAAAATTCCAAGTGTCAATTTTGGAAAATGAAAATTCACCATGTAATGTAATTTGTCATTTAATGAAGAAGATTATGAGTCATGAGGGTAGTCCATATCATAGAGTCAGTTTACTTCTTCAGAGGAGAAGGTGTTCTTGACTGTAATGTTTCAATATTGGGGCTAGTGGTTTTCAATGGTGTATGTATGGAAGTAACTTTCAGTTATAATAATAAAACCAGATCCAACATGCTTTCTTGCATATGTTGTTAATATAGTAGGATTATTCTTGTTGATTGGAAATGTATGTAGTTAACTTACGCATTTCCTTATAAAATACATTGTATGCATTTTTATGAATCTTATTGAATGTGTGTTGTTGGATTAACTCATCACTTTAATTTGTGGACTATTCCTTATCTTAGCTTGTGATGTCATTTCAGTCATGTGTTCCTTTGAAGATGTGTACTATTATAGCTTCCAAGGGGCTTACTATCTTTCCCTTTTGTGTGTTAGAACCGTCATGCCTCACACTTGGCTCTTTGTAGGGGGCACACACTTGCTCTCACCCAAAGTTATGATACTTTACTCTGCGTATTTCCATAGTAAAGGCATTACAGTATCACCCAATGGCTGGAATCCTACTCCAAACAATGTGAGTTCTAGTTGGGACTTCATATTGGGGAGAACCCCTGAATGTTGGCGGGTCGAGCACCGTCAACAGGTATAGAAGTTGAAGTTAAGATAGAAGCCGAATAGGCTTAGCCAAGTAATATGCAAGTTTAGCCTGCTAGTCTAAGAAGCACTTCTGATTGTTTTAAAGAATTGAAGATGTCAAACCACCATAATAGGCATGGTAAGGAATCAAGGAATATAATGCAACACACTTTTTTGTGACCAGATTGTAAATAATCGAATGTCAATATTCATAATGAAAGAACAATCTAGATCCACACGATTTATATTTATATTTCAATTTTATGAAAATACTATATCAATTTAAAAAGTAATCTAGAGGACTAATTCAAGAGATACCTAGATAAAAAAGGTGCATATACATACTAATTAAAACATTGTCTGATGGAAAATACCACTCTTTAAAATCGGGCATTATATTGTTAATAAAAACTATTGAGATTGTTCATTCCTTAAATCAGATATCCTCGTCTATGACAACAACACTAACAGATTAATTAAAATCATCAAAACTCATCAGTGGAGTCGTTTCAACTTAAATGCAGTTTTTAAAATATTAATTTCTCATCAATTTTCAGGAATTAAATTAAAAGGGAGAGAAAAGTGCACTCTCTACTCTCTTCACCATAGAACACTCTCTGTTTTCCACACCATAGAAAAAATATTTGGTTTTTTTTTCTTTTTTTCTTTCTAAGAATTTAAAATAAAATGAAGGGAAATCTACACACATTTCTATTTCCTATCCTAGACATGGGCTTTAGAACACAAGTGTACGATAAAATTTTTAGAATTTAACCAAAAGAAATAAAAATATGAAATATTTCACTTCTCACCGTAAAATTAGCTTTTAAGAAAATACTAGATAATTTTTCAAGAGTTCACTTGAAACTAAGAAAATAATTATGAGTTTAAATTGAAAGTTTTCAAAGGGAAACATTCGATAAATTTAATAGAACTCACCTAAAACTAACCCTGTCTTTTAGAAACATGGCCAATTGTAGACATGAATAAATATTAACACAAAATCATGTGCAACCATATATGTAAAAGAACCTTTTACAGAAGAGCATGGAAAGAACACGGTCTCCCTATACCTGTGCTAATAAAATTGGAACGAAGGCCACAGTTCAATTTATGGGATAGGCTAAGAAATGGTTGATGGTGAATAGTAGAGAAATGTGGGAATGCTTGTAGCCACTTTTTAACATCAATATTTCGTTGGGCCAAAGCTAATCAGCCTGTGGAGTCAATAGGACTAGCAAATTACCAAGAAGCTGCCAATACCATGTCATATCTTCCTCTATGAATCAAGCGTGTCCCTCTTGTTACAAGTACCTGTATAACTTAATGATGAAAAGATAGAATTATTTGATAAATTTTATTAATCAGAAGCATATATTTATACAAACAGACTTGAAGGGAGACATTTATGTCTTCATAACTAGAAATATAGGAAATACCCAATCTAAGTCCTAACTATGATTACATACATAATATCGAATTCAGTTGCAGAACCACTAGGAATATATTACTTGTGTGATCTCCAACTGATGGTTGTTGATCCAATCTTCATCAAATAACTAGAGGTTGAGACTCCATGCTAATTATCATCATCAAAAGCTAAATCTGAATAACCAATATGATATAAATCTGAAACTTTGGAATATTTGATGCCATTTGTAGCTGTTCCTTTTAAATATTTAAGAATTATTTTTGTTGCTACCCAATTCCCTTCACAAGGTTGATGCATAAATATGGAAATTATCCCAATAGAAAAATATATATCAGGATGAGTAGTAGAAATATAAATCAATCTTCTGACAAGTTACTTGCACTTTGTTAGATCTTCAAATGGTTTGTCATCTTATGAAGTGATTTTCAAATTCTATTCCGTTGGAGTAGAAACATGATTACAATCCATTATACCATGTTTGTCCAGTAGCTTTCCAACATATTTATTGTGAGAGATAAAAAAATGTTGAGTTTTTTTTATCAACTTCAATTCCATGATAATAATGAACTAAACAAAAATATGTCATATCAGAAACCTCTCGAAATTCCTTCTTAATAGATGATATATATTCATCATTGTTCGCCATAACCATCAAATCATCAACATAAAGAACTATATATACAACTAATCTTCCAACTTTGTTAACAAAAAGAGCTTCATCATCTAGGTCAAAATGATTATAATTCAACTTAAGAAGATGTTCAGTTAGTTTCTCATACCATGCACATGGTGCTTGTTTCAAGCCATACAAAAACTTCATTAATTTGCATACCTTTTCTTCTTTCCCTTTGACAAAAAACCTTCTCGTCAAAGCATGTAGCTATATTCTTTCAAATCCCCATTTAAAATAATGATTTTTAATATCCATATGATTAATTTTTCCATCCTTTCCGAGATGCAATACCAAACAAAGTTCCAATGAGTGCCCCATTTAGTTGTAGAAGAAAATGTCTCTATATCGACACCCTGTTTCTGTGCATATTCCTTTGCTACAATTCTTTCCTTATTATTATCAAGTTAACCATCAAGTTTATACTTATTTTTATAAAACCATTTTCAACCACTAAACTTGATTCCAACAGGAGGATCCAAGAGCCTCCAAGTGCCATTTTTATGAGGGCATCATACTTCTTTCACATTGCATCTTTCCACTGATCCTAACTAGCAGCTTCTTGAAAATAGGTAGGCTCACAATAAATAGAAAAATTAGATTCGCAATCATGAGAATTGTTACCTAAATAACCCCTTGTCTCATACTCATCATATTTCCTCGAAAATGTTATAATACGAGTTTACCTTTGTAGAGATTGTGAAGGAAGTTTCTCATCTTGTGAAACAAATTATTCATTACTTTTTGTCCCACTTTCTGTTCTTGCTGTCTCTGTCCCTAGTGGTCCTACATAACCACTTTTATCAACCAATTTGTCTTTAGAAGCAGAATTATTATCGCAATTTAGAGGGAATTTTGAAGGAAAATCAATATACTTAACTAATATGGGAATCCCCCCTTCAAGATGTGGAAGAATATTATCTTATTCAAAATAAAACTTATTAGACCCAAAACTTTCTAACTGATTAAGTTTTGTATCAACAGTGGGTGTATATTTATCAGATTCAAAGAAGAGCTATGTCTCTTAACAAAATAAATTTCTTATTCTCTTAATCATAAAATAATTATGCTTTAGAAGTAATAGAATACCCCAAAAATGTAAATTTTTTTCTTCTTGCACTCAACTTATTTATTTGTTTTTTAGGAATCAAAGCATAACATTGAGAAACAAAAATTTTGAAATGTTGAACAATAGGAAGATGATTATACCACATCTCATATGGAGTTTTATTTTTGATGATAGAGGAATTACACCGACTTCTAATACAAGCTACACAAAGCACTTCTTCTCCCTAAAACATCAATTTTACATTTTTAAAAAACACCTTTAATCTAACCATACTAAGAAGTGGATTGTTCATTCGTTCTGCAACACCATTTTGCTGTGGATTATAAGGTATTATGGTTTGGTGTTTGATGCCATTCTCTTGCAAATATCTTTCAAAAATAGGTTAAGTATATTATTCCCCATTATTAGTTATTATAGCACCAATATTAAGTTGAGTTTCATTTGTAATCAAGAGATGAAATTTTTTAAACACATCAAACATTTATGACTTTTCTTTATGAACATAGACCCAACACATCCTTGGATAATCATCAATAAAACTAAGTATGTATTTATTTCCATTAGTATTTGAAATAGGCATAGGTACACATAAATCTGTGTATGAGACTTAATTTCCTTGAAGCTTTAGAAGTAGAGCTCTGAAGAGACTACTTGTGATGCTTTCTAACATGGAGCCAATTTTCTTAGAGGTGTTGGAAGTCCCTTAATCCACTTTTGTCTAATAATTCTAATACTTTAATATTTAATATGACCAAATTGAGCATGCCACAATAAAATTAATGACATAGTAACATTTTCTTGCACTGATTGATTAGTATTTAATGCAACAGATGACATACCTTTCAACTTTAATAATTTATCTTTTCTAGAGTAGTGACTACAGTCACATTGTTAGTGTCTCTTCAAATTTCCACTTTACCATCAAATATCTGTATGGAATGTCCTTGTTCTCTTCTTGGTATAGGAGATAATAAATTCCTTTGAAACTATGGAATATAAAGAACATCTTTTAAAGCATAATCTACAAGTCCAGGATTTTTTAAGTGAATAGAAACAATCCATGATAGTTTCATTTGAGACTTATCAACAAAATAAACTACTCGATCAATATTATAACTATTTTTAAAAATATATATATATATTCTAAAGATCAAATGGAAAGTGGCATCTGTGTCTAAAATTCAACTGTCATGCCATGAAGAAAAAGAGGTACTAAATATATCTTCCATTTGAAAATTTAAAATGGACAACAACATAATGTGCATTCTGAGAGGACTCCCCTTTTTATGGAATTAGTCATCCTTCTTTTCAAGCATTTGTTCTCTTCTTTCATTAATTTTTCCTAGAGAATTCTACAATTCACAATAGTATGTCCAATTTTACCACAGCTAAAGCATTTTATAGCTATTTTATCAAAAATATTTCAATATTTATCATTCTCTTGTCTATATCCATGTTTATTTTTTCTCCCCCTACCTCTATAATTCCTCCTACCACGTCCTCTCCTACCCTTAGTATTTTTTACTGATTCTTCTTGAGAGTTTTGGTCTTCTTTGAGCAAGACATAATGTTTTAGTATTATAATTGTGTAAAGTTTCTTTCTTTCCAAAATCCTTCTTTAATTCTAAAGTTTTTCCTACTATTTTTTCAAAATCTATATCCTTTAATTTCCTACTAGCTGGGAGAGATTCCAAGTAGTGTGAATAAACGTGGTGGAGGGATTTTATAAAATCAGTAAGTTGCAGATAAACTTTAAGTCCAGTAGATTCAATTCCATGTTTGATGGCTTTCATTTCCAGATTAAACAACTTCAATAATAACTGGATTATCTCGAATTGATAATGTGAATCATAAAGCCCTTTCAATTTTTTTATTTCATCCTACAACATTTTAATTTGAATAATGTATATTCTCACCTTTTTTGAGACTAAAGTGGAAAGTAAAGAATGAGAATTTTTATCCTTATTTTCCCATATCGCTAACTGTTTTTCCTCGTCAAGAGATTCAGGTGCATTACATTCCTTTCCTTCACAAACTCCATCCCTCAGATCAATAAAAACAATTGTATTTTTTATTTTTTTGTATGACACTTGTTAATTTCCGTTTCCTAAAATGAGAATGCTAACTAAATATACCAAAGAATTCATTTTGAAGATAAAATTAAGAGTCAAAATTGTGTTTACACTAAAGTCTTTTTGGAAAAAAAAACTTTTTTGTTTCATCCAGGGATAAAGTTTACTACAAGCCAATAATAATTAACTATAAAATAAACATATCATAATACAACCAATCTGAAAAAAATTGACGGCGTCCCACAAACTTGTAACCATAACAGTAAGGGAATATTTGGAAATTTCTTGCAACCACAACCAATGAATGGTCATAAACATAAATAACATGTGAAATCAACAGTCAGAAACCAGTGAATATCAATGGTGAGGAACCAAATATAAAAAATAATTGACAGAAGTCAACGATGCATATTAATGCAATGACTGGTCCTGGGAGAATATGGGTTTCACAGGCCCACATAGATCAACAATATTGACATGACTTTTTAACATCTAATGGTAACCAACATCACTTCACCTACCGAGTTTTAACATTGGTTGTGGTCTCGAGTGGTGGTCTGACAAAACCATTCAACACAAAAACAATGGTTGTGATTCAATATAGGGGAACTCAGTAGATTTCAAATACCACCAGTGTGTTCTATAGGGGTGGTTTCCAAAACCAGCAAACTTACACATGTCCCATATTCTCTGCCATGTCCCACTTCAAATCAACTTTGGGTCTCACACACTCCACAAGGATTATTAACTCTACAACTTCTACATTAATGAAGTCTGAACCAGGCACAATCACTCCGACACTTTTCAAAAACATGCACTCTCATACCACTGTTACACCTACATGGAGAACTTCATGATGAAAATATAGTATTCTACAATACATTTGATTAATTAGAACCATATATTTATACAAGAAAACTTGAAAGAAGACAATTATATTTACATAACTAGAAATACGAGAAATACCTAATCTATATCCTAACTATGATTATATACATAATCCTGAAGGATCATTCAACACCTTTGTCCACTCTCCTCTCCCTTATTTCAAATATATTACAGATTCAAACATAAAACACATGACATGAACAACATGAAGACCAACAACACATAGAAACAATAGAATGCACAATATAGACCTCGAAGAGATGGCCAATGCCAAAAAATATGAACAATGCTAAAAATTACCAGTCTCAGTCATTTTGTGTCATGCACTTCCCATAATTCGAAACGTAAAAAAAGAGATGGAGCTAAACCCCTAAAGAGGGTCCATTCAACGGATGATGAATGTCTAACATTTTGATTTTAAAATTCTACCTTTCTATGTCTGACATTTTTCCCATGCATATACATACATATACAATTTTGGCCAGAGCGATCTCGAGACACTTATAACGCATCTAAAAAAAAGTTATTTATCCCCCATTGGTTACTTGTCAAAACCTTTGGATGATGTTCTTGTAATCAATAATGTCATTCTTATAATCAACTTGCATATTCACTTTAATTAAAATATAATTATGGTTTATAAAACCATCACCTGCCACAGTTTCCAATTGCTCAAAAAACCATCACCAACAATAATTTCGAATTGTTAAATGATGCTTCCGAATTAAAATTAAATTTACAACATATTTTTGAATAAATATTTAAGTTCAAGGTATATAATATGATGATTTTTATGTCCACTTAGGCCATAACATAATTGGTATATAAGTAAATTAAAATTATTAATTAAATAAAATAATATTTACAGTTAATTAGATCAATTTTATAATTTATTTTAATATTTTTTATTTTAATAAATATTTTTTTATAATTAAGTAAAATGTTATTTATTTTTTAATTTCATATGTTCAACTCATAATAAATATAGATTTGGAATGCTTCACGCATACAATTTTTTAAGTTTTATTTTGAATATAAAATATAAAATATCGGTTTTTAGTTTATACAAATATATAAAAGTTGACTACCTTCCATTAAAACTATAAAATTTTAGAAATCTAAAAAAATTAATTAAAAAAACATTAAAAGAGGTCTAGAATCACTATACTTTTACTAAAATGTTCTTTTACAAAATAATTATTATAATATTTTTTTTCAAAGATCCTTGAAATTTCCCCTGATCGGGGTGAGAGGTTAATGGCAGACCCAATAAGGGGATCATTATGACAAGTATGAACAAAGGCAAAGCCACCGCCTCTCACCCTCTTAAACTACAGGGCATGGTGGTGGTCTGCATGATTATAATAATAAAGAAGAAGGAAGGTTGCATGCACATGCATAAGAGGGTTAGTAGGAAGGAGGGAGATAATGAAGAGGATACAACAATGAAGGTGGCACAATATTTTCTGGAAGGTGAAGAGGCCCAATGATCCCAAGCACTGGTTAAGGGGTATGTTCTCTACCTACACGTTGTTATGCTCCTCAACGTTTGGTTTGTTGAATTGGGATTGTATGGGGCCAAGGGGCTAGGGAGAGAGAGAAATTCGAGTTGTGGGAATAGCTACAATGTGAAGGGTGGCGAGATTCATCGCATCTACAGAAGCTATGCAGGTATATTACTCCACTTAGGCAATGCATTCTCGTACATGGGGTTTGCTAGGGTTTCGCTCCGCTTTGGCATTCTCCTCTTTATCATGGGGATAATGGGGATGGTGAGGGAGGTCTACTGGCTAAATGAAACTTTTTGGTTCTTCTGCTTGGTAAACTTAAGGGGAAAGTGGAAGGTAGCGGTAATTGTTGTAGACATAATTCCATTCTATGTCCCAGAATGAGGTGTGAAGGCTAGGGATCTATGGATGTCGGGGGCTATGAGGGTAGACATGAATGCCTCGAGTGGAGTTAATAGGGGGTCTGGTGTCTAGGACAAGAGTCCTCCAAAACTTGGGAATTAGTGTGCAAGGAATGTCGGCCAGGCTAGCATCATCTGACAGTGGAGTGAGGGATGGTTCATAAAATAGGGGAGGGTTACTTGGTAGAGGAAGGGGCTTAGAAGATGGGAGATTGGGGTGAGTAGAGGAAAGAATGGTAGAGACGGAGTCAGGGGGACAAGGGACGAGTTCAACCAACAAGGCGCACTGGGAGAAGGAGCAGGGCTCCTTTTGACTGGGCTTCTAGGCCATTGGGCCTATGGGTGATCACGTAATTTGTGACCGAAATCATTGCTATTATCGGCATAGGGAAGGGGGCATGGAGGGGTGTCCGGGGTGTCTTAAGTGGGGGTATTTCACACTCATGGGCTTTGAACAAGCTACATGGGGGGAAGAAATGTTGGTTGAACAAAACTAGTGGTTGTCGAAAATTATGAAAATAATGGTTTGGAATTCTTGGTTGCTTGTTCCTGAAGTAGGTAACTCCCCTTAGAGGAAGAAAGCATTGAAGCTAGTTTTGGGTCACTATCATAAACAAGCTAGAAGGCGACAGGATAGTACAACAATGGCTAGTATAGCGAAAGGGAAGGGTAGAGACGAGAGAACACAGTAGGAAGAAACCAATGGACAAGCTAATCAAAAAAATAGTGGTTGCATATGTGGATAGCACCTGAGATTCAATTTTTCATCGTTGAGTAGGAGGAGGACATCAACAGATCTATGAAAGTAGGGGTAGTGAATGTGGAAGGGTGGAAGGTCTTGGTTACTGATCCGGGACACACTCACGATAGAGAAGCACAATATAAATAGACTCTACACATGTAATAGCTCCTGAAATGCCTCTTAGGGAAGGCGATTGAGCAAATATGGATGATCGTCGTTAAGGTCTTTCCAGACTACAAGCAGGACTTTCAAAAGATCCAAGCCTTGCTGCAGAAACAAGATGGCCATCTCGGTTGAATCCAAAAAAAAAATTCAAGCATGTTCTTGGTGACCGAGCTGCCCAAATATAGTGCGAAGGACCTGTCCCTCGGTACCTCAGTGTCGACCGATCACGATAACTAGAAGGATGAAGTCATAGTCTTTTTGCTTAAGTTTTTATGAGGATAACATTTACTTTCTAGTTTGCAGTAGTTTATATATATAGACAACTCATGGTTGTGGACATGATAATCAAGTATATATAGCTATGGTAGAAAAACTGACTATTTTTTTCTATTGGATGAGGTATAACACAATTATTGGTCAACAAACCTAGCTTTCTAACAGGCAGGCTGAGATCACCTAACCAAACTAAGTGGTTGTAACTTTCTTGCACATATTATAATGAAAAAGTAGGATCTACCAATCTTAACAAAAAGAAAAGATTCTTGAAATTTGTAGTTCAAAGAAAAAATATTATAAAAATTATTTACATTTTCTTAATTTAAATCAAATTAAATTAAATTAAATTATTTTTATTATTTATATTTTCTTAATTTAAATCAAATCAAATTAAATTAAATTATTTTTATTATTCACATTTTCTTAATTTAAATCAAATCAAATTAAATTAAAATACATTTTTTATTTAACATATTTTATAATATATTTTTAAATGGTTAAACTTATTTTAAAAGTTCATTCCTACAATTCTTAAATTTGCTAATATCTTTAGATATAAATAACTTCTTTATTTCCAAAATTTAATCTACCAACCTTTAACATGTCTAATAATTTAATCAAAATTAGTGAATCTTGTCAAAATCAAGTTTAACTTTCCTATTTAAAATTAAACTTAGTGGATAAATTTGAATAAAGATTTAAATTCAAATTACATAACACAATGATTTTTAAGGCACTTAGGCAACGACATAATTTGTATCTAAGTAAATTTAAATATTTAATTACATAAAGTAATATTTACTATTAATTATATGTAACTATTATTTTATAATTTATTTTATTATATTGCTAATTTAATACTTTTATGTTTACAAATAAATTTTAAATAGCTAATACAATGTTATTAATTTTTCTAATGTCATATGTTTAACTCATAATAAAGGTCCATAATGGTTAATTGTATTTATTTTAATATACTTTTAGTTTAATATTTTTTTATG
This sequence comes from Pinus tabuliformis, assembly GCA_031772625.1. Classification (NCBI taxonomy): domain Eukaryota; kingdom Viridiplantae; phylum Streptophyta; class Pinopsida; order Pinales; family Pinaceae; genus Pinus; species Pinus tabuliformis. The sequence goes on along the minus strand of CM062809.1, from coordinate 474,542,941 downwards.
CTTAAAAATAGATTTTAAATAATTAAATAAATTGTTATTAATTTTTGTAATGCAACATGTTACTCATTATAAATATATATTTCGAATGCTTTGTGAATGTAATTTTTTAAGTTTTATTCGGAATATAAAACATATAATAATATAGTTGTTCGTTGTCCAGTTTTTTTGATATTTTTTTATAATAACACTGACTCACTTCTATTAAAACTACGAAATTATAGAAAGCTAACAAATTAATCAAAAAAAATTTAAAAACTCTAGAATAATCGTACCTTTATTAACTAAAAAAGAAATGTTATTTTATAAAATAATAATAATTGTTTTTTTTTTTTTTTTATTTAAAATAAATATATATATATATATATATATATATATATATAAAATGAAAAGGATTTACATTTTTTAATTTAAATAGAATAAAATAAATTAAAATTATTTTTATTATTGAAATTTCTTTAATTTAAATCCAATTAAATTATTTTTTTATTCACTATATTTTATAATAAATTTTAAAATCTTTAAGAAAAAATATTATTACATTACCTAGTATTTTTAAACCAAACCAATTCTCTATCTTCAAAATTTAATATACTAACATTTAACAGATAAGATTCTTTATTTTCAAAACTTAATCTACCAAAATTTAACATATCTAATAATTTAATGAAAAGTAATGAGTCTTTTATGAACAAATATGTCATTATATTTCATATTATTACAAATTAACATATCTAATAATTTAATGAAAGTTAAAACTTAATCTACCAACATTTAACATATCTAACAATTGGGTTTTTTTTTCTCTGATCAAAAATTGGAGGAGGGTTTTTTTCGAAGCCAAAGCTACTGTCATGGCCGCTGCAGTTACAAACCCTTTCGTCATTCCAAATGGGGGCAAAGTGATTTCCGTGGAGAGTGTGCAGGAGTTTGTCAAGATCGATGTCCACCAAGACGCTGCTGAAGCTCTTCTCCCGCGTCACATCAGACCCCAGGAGGAGAGGCCAACGGTCTCATTACTCGCTTCTGCCGAATTCTCAGTCTCTGTTATTGACATCAAGAAGCTGATCGGCTTACAGGCACAAGATGATCAAAGAAAACAAGAAATGGATAGGTTTTCTGATGCCTGCCAAGAATGGGGTTTCTTACAGGGGACTGAGATTTTGGGGAACCTCCGGAGCTCTGCAACGATGGCGCCTTACTCCCCCCTATTCGCAGAGAACCTCCCCAAGACCCTCGACGTTTTGACAGAAAATTTATGCTGGCCGGTAGATGATCCCCATTTGCTGAACATTAATCCATGCCCGGCAGAGGTACGTTCACAAAATTCATTTCCACATTTTGGGTATTTTCTACCACATTCTAACCAGCAGAACCCTGGGTTTTCCGGCCGGATCAATATCCTCCGGAACCCTCTGCCTGGGCGTGAAACTCGAAAGAACCCACAGATGCGGTGCCGAGTAATACGGACGAAATGGTCTGAGACTGGGCCTGGCACAGGAGCTTCCTCACTCAAGCCGGAGTGCGAATGGAAAAGAGATGGGGAACGTGCGGCATCCTGGTTATCAACTGGACAGAGGAAGCCCAGCATAAAAGTAAGGGGGCTGACCACTGAGGACCCCTTAAAACTGGAAGCAGTGACAGAGTACTCCAAAAATGACCTGTATAAACCAAATCTGGAGACCCCATGGGGCGGACAAAATAAAAATAACAGGGGAGCGATGGTTTCTTTACAGAAAACAACCAAACCACTGAAGCTTTGCCACAAAGAGGCTGAAACATTCTGCCAGGGTAAAGATTGGATCCAAATCTTCATCAAACTAACAGGGGGCAGCCACCGTTGCATGCGACTTAGCACGAGTTTAAACATACAAGAGCTAAAAAACGAAATACAAAACCAATTTGGAATACCCACAAAACACCAGAACCTGATTTGTGCAGGTCGTAGCCTACAGGACCATCTTACTCTACAGGAATATGGGATCTGTCAGGATACAACCATTTTTCTTAACCTAAGACTGCGTGGAGGTTGCAACGGATCCGGCTCAAAGACTCCAGGCTCCTTTCGTGATGCAGTCAAGGGGAAAGAAAAAATGCAGAACAAACCAAAGTCACCACCAGAGCAACCAGGTCCACATATAGTAGAACAAAAACTGGAATACTCAATGCTCCAAGTTACTATACCAGAGGTAACTGCACTACACTCTGACCTCTCTAAACATGCTGTCATATGTAGATTTAATGGCTACTGGCCAAAATCTGATGCTTTACATCAATGGATTTATTCCCGCTGGACACCAGAATGTAATATATACCTATGTTCAAAAGGTTTTTTCATTGTAACTTTCCACACAGAGGAAGAAAGGGATAGTATCATCAATGAGGGGCCTTGGTTTTGGGGTAATGCAGGCCTCTTTGTTACCCCTTGGTTTGCTGATTTTGACGCAAACACTATGAAAATCTCAACAACGCTTGTTTGGGTGAGGCTTCACAACCTCCCATTACACTTCTGGCATCATATAGTATTATCTGCCATTGGGAATTCCTTGGGGAAATTCCTAAAAATTGATGAAGACAGATATAGCAGAGGAATCTTCACTTTTTCCAGAATTTGCGTTGAAGTGGACCTGAGTCAGGGGCTGCCTGATCAAATTTCATTAAACTATAACAACACTGAGTGGACACAACCCCTAGACTATGAAAACACTGCATTCAGATGCCGCAGTTGCCGGCAAACAGGACACCTCCAAAATTCTTGCCCACTAGCCAGAAAGAATCCAAAAGGAAACAAGAAACAGCAAAAAAAGCCAAATGGGTGGCAGCATACAGAACCGCTGGAAGAAGAGGACATTCAGCCAGAGAATACAGTGAACCAAGAGGAACCTGATATAAATATGGAACATAATGGCACACAGGAAGAAAAAGCACCAGACCCTCAAATGGAGGACCATTTTCAGTAGCAGCAAATTCCACAGCTGGAAGTTAGTGGCATCAAAAGAACTCATGGATCTGAAGGATCAGAATCCAACAAAGAACCTCCAGTGAACACACAAGAGTACCCGCAGGCCATCATTGTTCCCCCTTCTGACTCTCAGGGTTGGCGTAGGGTGGAGAAGAAGAAGGGCAGAAAAGTATAGGCTTGATGTATTTTTAATTATTTTTTATTTTTATCAGTGTACTTGTCCTATTCATGGACAGCTATCTGCATATGCTCTAAGCATCTACAAAATGTAATTTATTTCATATATGAATATAAATTACGATTTTTCTACGGGAAAAAAAAAAACATATCTAACAATTTAATGAAAAGCAGATAGTCTTTTATGAACAAATATGTCATTATATTTCATAGTATTACAAATTTCATCCAAAGAAAGAAAATTTTGAGTTTTTTTACTTATTTTAAATAACCATATTTGGAAAAATTAGTATCACTTCCATTATTTTTTCTTATATTTACTTGTATATTTAAAGAAAAATAATTCCCTATCTTTAAGAATCTTCAAAACTTAGTCTACCAACCTTTATCATGTCTAATCATTTAATCAAAGTTAATGACTCTTGTGAAAACTAATATGTCAATTTATTTGATAATATTACAAATATTGTCCAAAGATAAGTTAATTTTCCTTATTTTATTATTCAATTTACTTTATATTAACTTTTTTTCCAAATATATTGGGCTATTATAAAATTTTATAATTTATATCAAAATAACATTTAATACTTACAATAATAAAATAAATTTATGAATATTCATATTAAAATTTAAGTTTAATTACAATTTTATTTATTTTTATTAGTGTTGCTAAGTGGTGTGAGTATTTAACATAGATGGATTTTCTTGGAGTTTTGAACTTATGATATTCACATCATGGAGTGCCTTAACAAAACACTCCACCACCATTTATTCTACTCCCCATGGAAATTAATTATGTTCATTCAAGAGTAGTAACATAATTTATTATATTTATCGAAAAATATCCATTCATAATATGTTTTGTAAATTAGATATTGACGTGTTACTAAAAATACATTAACACTCCCCACGAGTTGTAGAATAGACATTGACATGGTACTCTCTTAGTTAACACTACTGACCAATGACCAACAAATTGCAATATCCCTCTATGCATCCCTCTTTCTCTCTCTCCATTAACTCTCCTTTCCACCCCCTATCTCTCTCTCCCTCTATCTCTCTCTCTCCACCTCTCACTCATTCCCTTTCTCACCTCTTACTTCTATAATCCAACCCCCTCTCCCTCTCCCTCTTGCACTCTTCCTCTCTCCGTCCTCTCTTTTTCTTGTAATATATCTCTCCCACTACTCCCTTTGTGCCAGATTCCCTCCCTCTCCCTCTCTATATACCTTTGATTCTTTCCCTATATCTCCACCTCTCACTCTCCCTCTCCCCTACTCCCTCTCACTCTCTCTCCCCTCTTCTCCCTCTCAACTCCCCTCTCTCTGTCTATATACCTTTGACTCTCTCTCTATATCTCCACCTCTCACTCTCTCTCCCCTTCTCCCTCTCACTCTCTCTCCCCCCTTCCCCCTCTCACCCCCCGTTCTATCTTCCCTACCCCTCTCTTCCTATCCTTGTGTCTCTCTCCCCCACTCTCTCTTTCTCCCTTCCACTAGTCTCTCCCTCTCCTCCTCTCTCTCCCCCTCTCTCCCTCCCTCTTTCCATCTCTCTCTCTCACAGTCCCTTCCCACCTCTCTTTCACACTCCCTCTCTTTATCTCTCTCTACCTCCCTCTCCCCTCTCTCCCTCACTCTCTCTTTGTCCCTCCATCCATCTGTGTCTTGCATCCCATCCTCTATCTCTTTTTATTCCCTGCACTATCACTCCTTCCATCACTCTCTCTATCTCCCTCTCCATCTTCCTCTCTCCTTCTCTGTCTCCATCGCCCCCTCCCTTTATCTCTCCCACTTACCACTTTCTCTCACTCCCCCTCACTCCCCCTCACTCTCTCAATCCCTCCCTTTGTCTCCCTTCATATTTCCCTCTCCCTCTCTATATTTTTCTCCCCCTCTCCATGTCTCTCTTTCCCTCTCGCTCCCATCTTTCTCCTCCTATCTCTCTCTCCCTCCTCTGTTTCCATGACACTCTCGACCCCAACCCACTCTCTCTCTGTCTATTCCCTCCTCCCCCCAAATCACTTTCTCACCTTCCCACTCTCTCCCTTTCACTCTCTTCTGCATTTTTCCTTTGGTCCCTCACCTCTCTCTCTCTCTCTCTCACCTTCCCACTCTCTGCCTTTCACTCTCTACCACATTTTTCCTTTGGTCCCTCTCCTCTCTCTGTCTCTCTCTCTCTCACTCACACACATAATATCTCATTTTTTTTCTCCCTCAACCCTTCTCTCTCCCTTACACACTCTCTCCCTCTCCCTCTCTCCTTGTCACAATCTCTCCTACACTCTCTCTCTATTCCTCACTTTCCCTTTGTTAAAAGAAATGCTAATTTGAACATATATAGTTTAATACACATTCAATTAATTGGGACTATAATTCTCGCATATTTTAGTTTATGTGTGTAAAATCATCATAAAGGTATCAATTCAATAGACAATTTGGGCAGTGACCTTCCATATGGGATATTCTAATGAAAGCCTTGTGTTCTAAAATTATACACAAAAAAGAACATAAACAAACAAGCACATACATTTCATTAAATAAAAACACAAACATTTAAAATTCTATCATCATAAAACATCAACCTATAACTAATTATAAAAATCATATTAATTAAACATACTTATAAATAATAATGTGCATTGAATATTGGTGCTTACAAAAATTCAAATTCATTCATGATGTTGAAGAAATAAGATTTTATTAAATTAAACAACAATTTAAAGATTAAAAAGTTAATATACAAATTCTACTCATCTAAAAGTAATTATTGTATATGATATTACATGAACAAATATATTATACACAAAAAAAAAACCACACACAAACAAAATCACAACAAACAAATACATATCATAAAATAAAACCACATAAATTTAAAATTCTATCATCAGAAAACATCAATCTGTAAATTAATTTTTATATTTTATGTTTATTTTGTTTGTACTTATCATCATCATGAGGGCCATTTGATATATTTTTAGATTTACATTGAATGATCGTGGTTAAAAAAATATTCATGCTCACAGTCACCTGTGATGTTGTGATTATTTGTATTGTTGAAAAGTATATATTGATTAAAATAAATCATAAAAACTTGTGATTTTCAAACATACATAAACTGGTGATGATTCTTACAAGGAAAATCCATAGTCATTGTTACTTGTGGTATTGTCGTGGTCATTTGTATCTATAAAATTTATTGACTAAAAATATTTGTAAAATTTTGATTTTATACTAAATAGATTTAACAAGTTATAAACTCCACCCATTTTGTAACATAAAAAATTACCTAACTAATACACTAATTATGAATTTACAATCATTGAATTAAATAAAAAAATTGATTAAAATGTAAGATAAGAATATATTAATTAAAAAAGAAAATTAAATAATAATAGGGGAACTGTGTCAAGGTGACGAGCTCGGTGTGATGTCTAGGGTTTCCCAGTGTTTTCGCTTTCCTTATGTAGTCATGTTTCTTCAGACATCAAATCCACCTTTTGTGTCATCACTAGGGCATGATCTCACTGCTCATGGGTCTAAAAATGGACTTTTTCAATGGAGCAACTACTAGTTTCGGTCTCTTGTGCGGGGATGGAGACTGATGGCCCTAGCCGTCGGCATTATCATTCACCAGATCATCGATGAAAAGTATTTGCTCACCCCATATGTACACAATGGCATTAAAGGAAACAAAGGGAATCACATTCATGATTTGAGAATGGGCCTGTGTAGGATTAAGGTGACTCTAGTGCAGAAAGCTTATAATTGTCTGCTCTTAGTCACAAGGCAAATATCGGTCAGATTTAAAGGAAAAATTTTGGCTACAAAAGCGAATCTTCTACCTCTAGAACTCTGTTTCATATATCTGTTGTTAAAGATATTGGATATGGATATTCTCAATCCCCTGAGAACATTAGGTTGTCGAAATGTAGGAGTAGTGTTAGATCTAGAAAGTCTGCTTCGTTTTGCCAATTTAGATTTTTACTCCATCAAAGTGTGTGGATTTTTCGGTCTGGCCATCACTTATGAAGTCAATACTTCCATGGAAATCACTCTCACTATTTTCATCTCCACACTTATGCATTGATTCGACTAAAGATCTGAGTGACTGTCAAGTATGGGCACTCGATTTGGTAGCCTTCCAATTTTTTATCAAATACCCAAATGGAAAATCAATATTATTTTGGGTTCAAGCCATAGATCACGTCAAACAATTAAAGCATAAAATCATGCACACTCTGGGTATCCGTATGCTCTACAAAGTTTGATCTTCAAAGGGAAATCCATGCAAGAAGATGTGATGTTACAAGATTATAACATCCTCACGTCATCCACCATCATATTAAACATGAGGCTTCGGGGAGGATCACCTCAACCAAGAAATTTAGATGTCATAGGGGGAGTGTCTGGATCTAGTATTCCCAAAGGAACAAAATGAAATCAAGGGCAAGTTAATGGAGGCTTTTTGTTCATATATATCCTCAGAGGCAAATTTGGTTCCTCAACAACACCAGATCTGATACACAATATACCCAACTCCTAAATAGTGGAAAAACTAAATCAAATCCGAGTAATCACTGTAGATCTACCATAAACAAATTATTTTTTAAAAATATATGAATCTCAAGCACTACCATGCAGATTCAACATTTTTTGGCCAAAAAAAGTGGATCTCTTCCATTGGATATTCACAAATTAGAAAACAAATTGTGAGAACCACCTTTCCTCCACAGGCCTTTTGATAGTAAAATTTGCATCATGAGAGGATTGTGAATATATATTGCAGGAGGGTCCATGGTTTTGGGGTTTTGAGGGACTTTTTGTCACCCCTTGGTTCCCATATTTCGACGCCAATATAATGGTAGTATCTAAAATGTCAGTTTGGTTTAGATTGCATAATCTACCCCTACATTTATTGATCCATAAAGTGATAGAATCTATTGGCAAAATATTAGGGCGATACATAAATAAAAATACACAAATATTGACGAACAAATCTACACAATTGCCAGAATTTGTATGGAGGTGAACCTCAACAAAGGATTGTCAGATTATATTCTCTTGACAAACAAGAATAAGTCCTCAACACAGTTCCTAGATTTTTAGAACACAACATTTAGATGCCGAATAACTTGACAAATGGGACATCCAAAAAATTCATGTCCTAATGCCAAGAAAGCACCTCAAAGGGAGAAGAAAACAAGAAATAAACACAAGGGATGGCAATTCCCATAACAGTTGCCTGACAAAGAAGAAGATGCTGAGGAAATGGATCCTCCTACCAATGAAGAAGCCCAAAGTACACAAGAAAACGTATAAAAGGGGAGTGTTAATCATGAAGTTTTAGGAACTCCAACACACACATCGAGGAAGGAGATGATCCCTGTAGCAATACATACAAGGGACTCAAAATGTCATCATGTATCTGAAGGTTCGGATTCAGATAAGGAAAATCCCAGAATGAATGAAGGGACCCATATAGCACTTGTAATGACCACTCCTTACTAGGGAGAATGGCGAAAGGTTAAAAAGAATAAATGGAGAAAAGGGTAACATTTGTACCACCATTTTGAAGTTGTATTTTTGGTCTCTGTGATCACCGGTTTCGATTGGCATGATTGAATGCATTATCAACATCTACAACATGTAATTTTTTCTTTCATTAATAAAATTATGGTTTTTAATTAGCAAAAATTAATATATTAATTATAAATAATTATAAAAGAATCTGATTTTCAAATACCTATTGAATAGTATAGTGGTTGTTACAAAAAAAAACTTTGTCAATCATGATGTCATGGTTAATTACCAGAATAAGTGAAATTTTATTAAATTGAACATGGATAAGTTAATGAAAGTATTCACTTCATTTGAAGTGTATCTCTTGCATTGGATACTATGCATGCTTAAAATCATCATAGAAGTTAGTTGTATCAAATTTATAGAAAATTTGTTTAGTGACCCTCCATATGGTATATTATAATGAAATTTTTTTGCGTGTTCTGGAATTCATAGACATAGAAAGACAAACAAGAGCAAAGACAAACAAGTAAATACATTACATAAAACAAAAGCACAAAAATTTAAAACCCTATTATCATGAAACATCGCTTTGTAACTAATTATAAATATATATTAATTAAAAATACTTATAAAATAATTTGATTGTCAAAGATGCATTGAATAATGATACTTACAAAAAAACATGGCCATTTGCAAAAATAAATAAAATTTTGTTAAACTAAATGCTAATTTTAACATATATAGTTTAATACACATTCAATTAATTGGAAGAGTAATTCTTGGATATTATATTTTCTCTGTAAAATCATCATAAATGTGACTTGTATCAAGTCAGTAGTTAATTTGGGCAATGACCATCCATACGCCATATTCTAATGAAAGTATTTCTAGTGTTCTAAAGTTTACATAAAAACAAGAGAATAAACAAACAAACACATACATTACATAAAATAAAAGCACAAACATTTAAAATTCTGTCATCATAAAAATTCTATCTAATTATAAAAAATAATTAATTAAAAAACAATGATATCTAATTATAATAAATAATTAATTAAAAAACAACGTTCATTGAATAGTGGTTCTTTCTAAAATTCAAATTCATTCATGATGTTTTTGTCATTTGTAGAAAAACAAGATTTTATTAAATTAAACTACAAACTAAAGATAAATACTTTAGTATACAAATTGTACACATTGGAAAAGTAATTACTGAATATGATATTACATATGTGTAAAAAGATTATACACATACAAACATAACAAACAACCAAGGGAAAACAAGAGCATAACAAAAAAATACATAACATAAACTAAAACTACATACATTTAAAATTCTATGATCATAAAACATCAATTTGTAAATTAATTTTTAAATTCTATGTTTATTTTGTTTGTATTTTATCATCATCAAGAGGGACTTTTTGTATATTTTTAAATGTTCATTGAATGATTGTGGTTTAAAAAAAAATCATGGTCATAGTCCCTTGTGATGTTGTGATTATTTATATTGTTGAAAAGTATATATTGATTAAAAGCAATCATGAAAACATGTGATTTTCAAGCTTACAAACAATGGTTATGATGCTTACAAAGAAAATCGATGGCCATATATTTTTGTGTTATTATAACAAGCTATAAACTCCACCCATTCTATACCATAACAAATTAATTAACTAATAAATTAGTTATTTATTTTGTTTAAAGTGTCGTTGTTCATCATTATTAATATCATTTTATTTAAACAAATTATTAAATTTATAAATTTCTTGTTAAGTTGGAAACGGTTTTATATTAAAATTTTAAATGAATTACAAACAAAATTTAGAATTTTTAAAATTCATGGTGTGTATGTGTGTGTATAAATATATATATATAAAAGGTTTTCTTTAAAGTATTAATATTTGGAATGTTAAATAAGATATACATTCACTTAAGAAAAAATATAACCTTCACAAAAACCTTTTGAAATGCATTTATAATCAAATTTAAAATTAGTTATTTATTACTAAATTATAATTAAAAAAATTTTACAATAATGGAAAATTATTTCTTAAAATTTAGATAAAACTTAAAAAAAAAATATATTTTGATGTGACCAGCCCAACGCTTTACCCAAACTATCATAGGAAAATGATGTTATAATTTTTAATTGTCACGGGGGAATGACTTTGCAATGTTTGTATGATTGATTAAATTATTTGATAGTGATGACACGTATATGCAATGCAATCACATATTTTGGGCTTTGGTAGATATGGCATTCAATTCGGAAATAATACAATGTACTTGCCTTGTTGTCTGCACTTCCTGCTTAACTCTTTGCCTGTTCCTTTCATTTGTTGGTATTCTCACATGTTTGTTGTTGTCTGTCGAGGGTTTGCTCCTCAATGTTCTGCAAGGTCTTCGTGGCTGCCTGGGTAAGACTCCTATGCATTCTGGTTTATTTTTGTCGTGGTTCTACAGGTCACAGTCTGTTAGCTCATGCGCTGAGGTTTTTTATTCTGGTTGGCAACTCGTTGTCTGCTTGTCTCCAGGTTTGGCTCGATGGCTTCCTCTGGTCTCAGGCTTGATGTAAAGGTAATCTATTTATCTCTGTCTCAATAGTTAAGTTTTCTCTTACAAGCTCTAACCTGAATGCGCCTGGTTCTCCAGTCTAGCAATGTTGTTGGTGGAATGCTTGTCTTCGTCCTCACAACAACTCTCAGGTAACATTGGCAGTCTCAACGTTTCAGTTCTGTTGCTTCCTGTTTCTAGTCTTCCACTTCATTTGCCTTGCATCCACTAACACCCGTAGATTCTTGGTTATGCAGATATCGAGGGTTTACTGTTGGTGGATTTGGGGTTTTCTATCACATCTTTGCACGGTAGGCTCTACCTCCTCTAATTATGTCAGCCCTTCGTTCTGGTCTTCTGAACTCTGTCTCCTTTCGAGTCAAATGGGTTTGTCAACGTTCTCTGTGAGCGATGCTCTGTTGTAATTGGACCCCAGTCTTACAATGTATGTTGACTGTCATCTTTGGTTGTAATGGTAGTTCCTTTTCAAACCCTCACTTAGGGTTTAACATCCAAGTTTTAGGCACTTATCCTGGCTTCGAATGCTTTGCTTGAAAACCCTCACCTAGGGTTCATGGCTCAGGGTTTAAGCATGCATGGCTTCGGCCTTACATTTCTGTTGTGTAATATTATTTCGCTGAACTTTGTAATATTTCGAAAGTAATGTTTCCGGTATAAATGTGATAAGATTGGACTGGGATTACCTGGTTATGTACGTTGTTTATCTTCTCAGAATTTTGTGGTTTGAACTGCTATTGAGCACCTCTGTTTGCTTTAAGTAATTCGTGAGATTTTTTATATGAACCTTGTAATTCTGTTGGTATGTGATATGGCTGTCACTTGAATTGTAATTGGAAACTATTGCTCGGTCTATCGATGGTTGGCCCGTATGAAATCCTGTCTTCTCTCGTGATCTGCTTTAATGAATTTTCAAACCCTTGAATTTAAATCTGTTCTTTGGTCTTCGCTGCATGCACTGGTTCTCTACCTTCAGGAACGTGAGGAATTATTTGTTTACAAGAATTTATGAATGGTTAGCGGTGTATTCAATTTGGTCATAAATCGAAAAACATAATGAAACACAATAGGTATACAGATTGGACAGAACTTCAATTTTCTCTGTTGTTATTTCTTAACCGAGTGCAAGAGGTATTGGACTGAACCCCTTATTTCGTTTGTCCTGTTACATTTATAGCTTCCCTATTCCAGTTAATGAAATTGTACAGTTGCCCTTTTTTTCAGTTACAGACTCTTATAGTTACTTGTTATTAGACATTCGTTTATCGTTGACAAGATTTCCTGTTCAACCACATTTGTCTTTTTCTCCTTTAAAATAAAAGGATAATCACAGTTTGTTAACAGCAGATCAACCTATGACTATAACTGTTCAACTACCCTTAACTAACATAAAGTAAAATAATAAAAGTCCTATGTACTTTCTTGTCAACAAACAGAAAGACTAAATAAAAGTAAATTCAACTTTCTTTGACCTAGCAGAGACTTCACCCGGTCATGGTGAACTAGATGCTCCTGCATCATATTTCAAAAAATATATATATATATATATATATATGAGAGTTCAAACAATGAGAAAATATATATATATATATATATGAAATAATTTTTTATATGTATAAAATTGGCAATAATTTATAGAACATTTTATACAACAACGTTATAAAAATAATAATTAAATAGATGTTAAAACGAATTCATGTTGCCAACAAAAACCAACAAGGTGAGATAGAGACATAATTGAATGTTAAAATGAATTCATGTTACCAACAATAACCAACTAGGTAAGATACAATATATCCGTTAAACTTTTATACAGGTGTAAATAAATATTTACATATATCTTGTGGACTTTTACTCAGGCCTCGACTTTTACTCAGGCCTAAATAAATGTTGCTCTACTCCACACTTTCACAATGGATAGAGTCACGACCACAACATCATTATCTTAGATTTTTTCCTAACAGATGGAGTCAGGACCACAATGAAACGGATGGCTTTTTCTAAATGCCTCAATCGAATATCGAATTACTCCAGCCCCAATGAAACGGATGGCTTTTTCTAAATGCCTCAATCGAATATCGAATTACTCCAGCCCCAGTGTTTCGGCAACGTCAGTAGTTTCTCAATGCCTCCAAGTCATCACTCATCGCCTCCCAGTCGTCAGAAAATTCAAAAGCTTCACAACGCGTTTAATAGGACTATGACATGCTGATTTTAAACAATTCAATAAAACTGCATACAACTCGCTGGAATGAAGAATAGAAGAGATGAAAAAATTATTAAAAAAATGATGCAAAAAAGATGCAAAATTCGATGTAAAAGTTGACGGTGGCTGGGGTGCACGTGAAGAAATGAGAACGAGGAATTGGAATTTGCCATTTTCAACTTCCCGCCTAGGTAGTCTAATTGCCATTGACCATTATTGGAGGATGGGTTCTCGGTAATTGCAAGTGAGTTTTCCATTAACTATTATAGCTTTTTTTGGTTTATTAAATTTTATATTTATAATATGTTTCACGGATCGCATTATAATAATTTCATTATAATAATTTGTTGGGTGTATTTGATCATATTAGGTTGAGAGCTGCCTGTCATTTTTTTTTTTTTTAGATTTTATATTTGAGTTTGAATTTTAGTAAAAGGGTTAAGCTGTTCAATGTTTATTTAGGTTTATTTTTAATTTTTTAGATTCTAGATTTTATATTTGAGTTTGAATTTTAGTAAAATTTTTAATTTTTTAGAATCTCTTTTATTTACATTTACATTTTCAATTGAAGATCTCCATAAATATTAGGTGAAATTCATTTTAATTCTTTTCATTGCATAAAATAATGTGATAGAATTTATTTTATTATTTTCCAGATTTTATTGTAAATTAATTATGAAAATTTTAACAATGTAATTATTTTTCTCTCTATCTTATTATTAATACTTATTTTCTAATGTTTTTGCATGGAGATGGAGAATGAAGATGATTCAGAATTACATTTTTTTTTTGTTTATTTATATGTAACTTATATTATTATTTGTAAATAATAAAAAAATATATTAATAAGATTTGTCTTTATTTTGAGGGAGGGGATTTTCCCTCTCTCTAAGACCTCAAGATACCTATGGCTATGGCTGTGAGGAATGTCTAGTGTGATTATGGTTATTTTGTTATCATGATTTTTTCTCTCTTCTTAAAGAAATTTACAAAAAAAAATTGTGGAATGTTGTAAAATTATGAAATTGTGATAATTTCTTTAAATAAATTGATATTGGTAATGAATGAACAATGAAACTTTAAAATAAATAAATAAATTGAAATTTCTTCTCCCACAATGAACTTGGGTTGTACAACTTCTCATCCTCATTGATCAAACCTTAAGCTCCTTCGACCTATGCCTCATTTAGTAGTCACCTTAGTCCTTTAATGGTGATGCATTTAGGGCCAACTTGGTCCAATATCACACCACCCTCCAATAGTCTAGATGTGTCCAATACCAAACTTTGCAACCTCGACCTCAAATTCGACCAACAAATTATCATCAAAAAGAGGATACACATACATTGCTTTCGAACACAGTCTTGGTCCTCCTGTCCTCAAGATCTTAGCTTCTTGAGATATGGTTAGGGCATACCAACAACCCTAAATAGCTACTCCCAACTATGTTTCCCTTCTGCAAACACATTCTCTTCTTTGATTTCCCTTCTAGACTTCCAAATGATTATTTTGGGTGTAAGCAACGTCCTGAAAATACCCTACAATTCTTTGTCTCACAACAACAAGTGATCTGAGCTCTCTAAAATGGAAGACACCACTATTCAACTACCTTTTTCAATGGAGTAACTGTGGCTAGGCTACAGATATTTTATAAGCCCTCTCAACCCTCCAAATTATGCCTCCACCATGATGTTATAGTAGCACTTCCCTGTGGCCTGAATGGAGATCCAAACACCACACAAAAGTAGCAAAGGAAATCACCCAAACTTACCTTAGAACTGTGGCCTTCTTCATCAAGGCTATCCACACCCTAACATAAGAGAAACTCCTCCACATCTTGTGCCAAACTCATCCTCCTTTCTAGCTTGGGAGATGCCTCAAGTCCAATATCTATCTCAAAGGTATACCTAATTTGATTTGCACTTTGGATGTGCTCTAAACCTCCAACAATTAACATCTATTTTTATGCACATGTGGCTCTACATTTTTCTCCTTGGGGCATACTTTAGCGCAAGTTGACTTGCCCAACCAGACAAACTAACCACCAACCACATATAAAAATTAACTTATTAGAGACCTCTATTTTGAGTGACTTATGCTACCTTTTTCTCCTCTAGGTGTCCTCTAACACCTCCAAGTGTCAAATCACGCAATGTCCAATTATTTTTTCCCAATTCATTTAGGTGCAAATCCCCAGGCTTGGGTTCCAATCCCACATCACTTTTGTTGCGCTTCTTCATCCAAACACCCATCGCTAGGGCTTGAAATACTTACCAAGCTACTAAATCTCAACAAACTCTTTAGATATAGATCCACAAGAGATTTCCTATTAGACTACAATTGACCATATGTTTATAAAACTAATTCAATAGGCTAACAAAATATTCCCAATTGCACCACAAGCTTGAGAAGTGCCGAGGGATATAATTTTACCCTTTTTAGACATTGAAAATAAGAAGAAAGGAAAGAAAAATTATACGCAAGTCCATTAAAATTTTAAATCTAGGTACCTATCATAGAATCTCCTAAGAAGATTGCAAGTTAAGACTCACAGTGTTCAAAACTGATTCAAAAAATCAACATATAATACCAACTGACAAGAAATTGTGATGGGTACTTAACTACAAGGCCCATAATACCTACATAATTTAGACTCAAACTCTTGAGAAGTGTTGGAGCATACACAAGAAAAGGGTAAAATAGCAAAGAAGCGTAGAATTGCAACAATTTCTAGCATCATCAATTGGACGAGACATCTTGTAGTAACTTGGACATGTCAAAGATGTATTCATTAAAATAAAAAGATAGAAAATGATGGTAGATCAGAAAATACCAGAACATCAACTATTCACTTCAACCAAAGTTAGCATAGAAAATGGAATTTCGACAAAGACATAGAATTGAGGACAAGTGGGTGAATGTAACCAGAAAAAAGGAACAAGCACTAGACATCAAATTGACTTCTAATTCACCCCGTGTGACTACCACAACAATTTTTGAATAAAAGGATTATCAATATAAAACATCATCCAAGAAGGCTGATACTGATGAAGTCCCATACAAGAGTACTATGTGAGAAGGTATATTAAAGGAAATTCTAGAGAAAATTAATTTACAAAAATGTGTTACCACAACCTCACCTACAAATGACAAAAAAAGCTCCTCTAGTATAATCAAATACACCCAACATTTGAGCTCCATAAATAGAGAAAGGCTAAAACAAACATCTAGTAGGAAACCTGACCTAATGCATGTTTGAGATAAACAAATATTTGAAGCCCTAGAAAATTCTATGAGAGAAACCAAGAAAAAATTTAAAAGAAGGATGTTGGATAGAATTAATATTTAGTAGAGACAACAACAACAAAGGGAGATTTAGTTAGGATGTTAGAACTAGGAAATAGAAAAACTTAATATCAATAATCCAAGTGGAATTGATTATCCACTTACTGCAATTAAATAGTTTTTACAACAATTGGTCAACCACACTGAGCAACTAACTGCTCATGTAAATATATTTCAAGATAAAGTGATGGTTCAAGGGAATGAAAAAATATCCAGTATAATTCAAAAGGCTCACCAAGAATTTTCCCAAGAAAATGAAGAGTTAGAACAAACCTTATATCACGCAATGCAATGTTTTTAATATTTTCCCAATATATTTATTACCCACATGCGATCAGATATGAACTCAATAATTTCTAATTTGAGAATTGTGCCCCCAACAAGTAACTCAACCTCGAGCAAAGTCTACCCATGAGAATTAGGTTTTACAGGAGAAAAATATTAATCCCAACTACAACAGGAGAAAACATAGTGGTTTAAAGAAGGGAAGAGAGTAAAAGTATAATCTTCCAATGCTATTAATTATTTTCATGGAATTCTTAATAAAGAGGAACTATATTGATTATTTTCATGGAATTTTTAATAAAGTGTAATTATTAGAACATCAAATACTAGTTGATCAACAATTGTCAGGGCCCGTATCACTAGCCGACAAGGTACAATATTTGAAATATTTAAAAGCATTTGATACCCATGAAAGTATAGTTGTATGGAAATGGTCTATATTTGATCAGCATCTTCAAGTTCATGCACCAACAACTTAACAAACAACATTCCCTATGACTTCAACACCAACACCTGCAATAGCACAATCATATTGATCATATTCCTTATAACATATATTCAATTTTTTGAGCCAAGCTTTTAGGATGTGTTCTCTCTTCTGAACAACAACATCACACTCACAAAATTGAAGTTGAATGTTCCAACCGATCGGCCAGGGAAGGGAAAAGAAGAGGAATTCACATTTTAAATCTTGAAATGTAATTCAAGAAGATTTCATTGACCACGAAACTATATCTGCTAATTAGCCAACAACCCTTCTGGATGAACTTTTATTTCATTATAAGGATTTACATTTTTTAATTTATGGTGTATCGAATTTTGTACAAATTTTATAAGGCTCCAAATCATCCCTTCTTTGTCATAATGAAGCAATCAAGGGTATGGGAGATGTTGGAGTGGCTATTCGCCTTAGTTGACCATCCCAAACAATTCTAGAATTGATATTATAAATTTGATCAACTCTCTAGTCGAGTCAAGAGTCTAAGTTAGATAGGCTAAATTGGTTTTGACACTTAAATATATATGTGTGTGTGTGTGTGTGTGTGTGTGTGTGTGTGTGTGTGTGTGTGTGTGTATGTGTGTGTGTGTGTGTTTGTGTGTGTGTGGAAATGTATGCATTAATATAAAGTAACACTTTGTTGTTTCTTTGCTACATCGTTTCTCTTCTTCTATTCTTATGTTCCTTAGCTTCATGTGATTTTTTGTTTTTCTTTCTACTAGTAACTAATGGTCATTATCTACTCCACTATAATTATATATCATTTTCTTTTGGAATATTTTACTAAAATATAAAATATTGTAAAATATTGGTGCATCTTTCAATGAATTGTAAAATCTTGTAAAATATTAGTGAATCATTCACTTAATTATAAAATCTTGTAAATTATTGTTGAATCCCTCATTTAATCTTTACATCAAGTTATTTTTCCTTCTTATGCATTGATTCTCTAATACAAAAATAACCATCTGATTACTTCACTTCAAATAAACCAAGATTGTTAGGATTTGGTGGTTCACCACCATTTATAAGTTTTTTCAACTCCTAGGTATGTAACTATTATAGTAACTATTGCATTTTTTCTTCAATTAAAACTCTAATAATTGTTGATCAATACACAATTTTTTTAAATTACACAAAATGCGTAATGAGATTGACTAAAAGATAAAATATATAATGAAAGTTAATTTCGTATATGATTAAAAAATCAACTAACACAAACTCATTATAAAGCCACAATTTTTGAGTTCAAAAATATAGCCCACAAAGAAAAAATATCGTTACTTAGTATAACATGTTACGAAATATGGATCATCAAAGGATTTCAACTTGAAAAATTATAATACACTAAACAGCCTGTCATCCTCCACTAATTACATGCATTTCTCTTTTAGCCTTTCCCTCAAAAGTATAATTTCATTAAAGGAATGTTGTTCCCATGAAAATAGATCCCCTACAATGAACACATAGGAGGCTAAAGCATAGGTCATTATTCCATACAAATATCCAAGTAGAATATATTTCCCTTTCCTGATAAATATTTTGAAACCAAATAGAAGATAAATTGTGGATTCTCTAAAACACAAAGAAGCTCAGGTCATCCTAGAAAGTGAACTAGAAATTAATTTACTTTCCTTAAACCATTAGATATATAAAGAGGTAATGATAATTACGCAAAATATGTGGAATACCCAAAGAATAAAAAAAGCCATATACGATTCGTAATAACCTATGTTTATCAAGTAAATATAAAAAAAACATAAGGCTTCTTATTCAAGAAAAAACGTCAAAGTTAACCCAACACTTTTTAAATCAATGATAATTAGATGAAACCATACATTCCCAAACAAATGGTTCATTGAATGATAGAACTAGAACTATAAGTGTTTTAGTGACTAACAAAAGGTTTGAACAAAATAAAACAAAATATTGATCTTGATAAATTCTTCATAAATGAATTACTTATCATTTAATAGTAGGATATTATGTATGTGAAGAGATATGTTTTGGATTCATGAGACTGTAGCTTTCACTTCCAACACTGGAGAATAGAGTGACAATTGAATATTTGAATTTAAGACATGAATACTAAATTAACTTGCATATCTCCACCTCCACCTCCACTTCCTCCTCCTCCACGTCCGCCTCCTCCACCCCCTCCTTCTCCTCCCGCTCCTTCTCCACCTCCACCTCCTGCACCATCTCCTCCTCCTCCTCTACTTCCTCCTCCTCCCATTGCCCCTCCCCCTCCACCTAAATTGCCACCTCCACCTTCACCTCCTCCTCCACCTCATACTCCACCTCCACCTTCACCTCCATTTCCACGCATCCTCCACCTCCCTCTCCACATCCACCACCACCTCCTCCTCCTCCCCCACACCCTTATCATCCTCTTCCCCCACCTTTACCTCCACCACCTCCTACTGCACCACAACCACCACTTCCACCACCTTCACCTCCACGTTGTCATCCACCTCCTCCACCTCCACCTCCCCCTCCTCCTCCACCTCCTCCTGCTCCTCCACTTGCTCCTCCTCCTTCTCCTCCATATCCACGTCCACCTCATCCTTCTCTGCCCATATCTCCTCCACCACCTCAACCTACGCCTCCTCCTCCTCCTCCTCCACCTCCTCCTCCACCTCCACCTCCACCTCCTCCTCCACCTCCACCTCTGCCTCCTCCTCCACCTCCACCTCCACCTCATCCTCCTCCTCCTCCCCCTCCTCCATATCAACTACCACCATGACCTCCTCCACCTCCTCCTTGACCACTTCCTCCTCAAACTCCACCTCCTCCTCCACCACCACTTCCACCTTGACCTCCTCCACCACCTCCACCTCCTCCTCCTTCTCCTCCTCCTACTCCATCTCCACCTCCTCCAACTCTTCCTCCTCCTCCACCTATGCCTCTGCCTCCACCTCCTCCAACTCCTCCACCTTGGCCTTCGCCCCCTCCTCCTCCTCCTCCACCTACACCTCCACCTCCACCTCCACCAACACCTCTACCTCCTCCTCCTCTTCCTACTTAATGTCAAAGATATTTGATATCATTTTTAGTGCAACACATGAGATAGTGTGAAATGAAGCGAGACCCATGAGACACAAAAGGAAAAAAAAGGATAAACCCAAAACATATCTTTTGGATAATAGAAAAAGGAGAATTATGTTAACTTTCATTTTTAAGAGGGAAACTTCTAGGAGAAATTCTCTGAATAAAATCAATTTCCAATAAAAAACTACTTAACATTCTATTATATATATATATATATATATATATATATATATATATATAAACTACCTATGTGCCCACTTATAATGTATGACTACTAACTAATTTGGTCTTGAGCAACCAAGACAAAACATTTTATTGTTGAAATTAATGGAGAATGTAGTATTGGAGAGAGTTTTTTCATTAGTTGTGTGAGACTTAGTTTAGGAATTAGTTCCTACATTATAGGTGGTTGTTCTAACTCTCCTACTTGCATATAAACTATTTATTATTGATTAGCTAATGATGAATTTGGAGTGTGTTCTCCCAAAAGCAGTCTTCAGCTGAAGCTCCCCACCTATGAGCTGCACACTTTGAAAATATATCTTATTTTCTTCCCTATTTTAACATGGTATTAGAGATAATGAGCTTTTGGCCACTGTGAGAGTATTGGCCCCGCAAGGACGCGAGGTGGTGTGCTGAGAAATAACACGAGAGAAAATTTATTTTTCTCTGATGTTAAATGGATCACCGCGTTGTTTTCTCTAACAGACGTGTTTCCTTATGTTGTGATCAACACGAGCTTTGGAATGATATACACATTGTTCAATCGTTATTTACAACGATTTTCCTGAGCACGGCCAATCAGCAAGAGAAGGCTGTGAGACACCCGCGTTGCTCCACGTGAAGGTTGGTTTCCCGTTGACTGGCGTAGTTGTGGCTTGTTGACTCCCCCACCGTCGGCTACTTATTGTTGTGGTGAGTTGAGCTCGAGGATTGGAAAATCTGGTTGATGAACCAGCGTGGTATTCTAATGCTCGTTCATTGGAGGAGGCATCGATGTCATATGTTAAAAAGATCAAGGTTCAGTCGAGTTTCTGGAATTATGGATGGAGAGGTAGATCGACAGTCATGGTGTGCCTGTTAATCGGAGAGAAAGATCCGAGCAGGTGATGCGTGGATATAACAATGTTTCTATCGAGCAAGCTTGAGCTGCTGGTGTGTGGTGCAGTGTACAAGAGTGTGATCAGTGGTAAGGGTTGTCGGTCGCAGACCTGTAAGTCTGCGGAACTATGTATACAACACCTCCTCTCCCTCTGATCAAAGGGCATCGAGGTCGAGGATCTGGTGTGGCTACTGGTGGTCTAGATCGATATCGCTGCAGGTGTGTGATGTGTGGTGCCTTCGATCGCTGCAAGTGTGTGATGCGTGGTGCCCTCGATCGCTGGAGGTGCATCGTGCCTCCGATTGTTGCAGGTGTGTGGTTCCCTCTCAGGTGAGCCGGAAATCTAGTTTCAAGTGTGTGGTGCGGTTTTGGAGTCCGATTTCCCACGTTGTTTTGCTGGCCGATCTTTCGAGCCTGCAGTGGCACCGATCTGGTGTGAAATCCTAGTGTGGCTGCTGGGATACGAGTCGGTGGATAGAAGCATGTCAGTGGTGGTGCTCATGGAATTTGTGAAGGTTTCAAGTTGAGCTTGGAATCCTACGTTTCAGGTAAGGAACTTGGGATAAACGAAACGTGGGATGAATGAAGGCAGCGAGCGGAAAGATTCGTGGTGGTGCAGCGAAAGGGTGAAGTCCAGTGGGTTGAACTTTGGTCCCCACCGTCGTGGGCCGTTGTAGTGAACCCAATGAAAATTCGTTGATCGATTCATACTCGGAAGTATTGTAATGTGATATGGTGTGAAGCAATGAGATTGGTTTTTGGGTGACCTAAAGCCAAAATTGTTTGAAGCAAATATCCCCTGGTCACTTGAATCTCATATCTCTTTTGAGGTTTTGAGATCGCCCTATTGTAATATCGCAAGTGGCAATATTCTATTGAGATCAGGCTATGATACCAGAAACGAGAAACGGGAAATGTGACGAGAAACGATAACAAGACGAGAAACAGAATTTGTAGGTTGAGAAACTAGGAGAGAGAAAAACAAGATTAAAGAACAATATAAAACACAATATTAATCATAAAAATCTAATATTTCCATATGTGGAGTTTTAAGGAAACATTTATAAGGAGTGATTTACTTTTAATCATAAAAATCATAAATATAAATTAAACAAAAAAAAACAATATTGACACTATTATATTAAAATAAAAATTTTATAATCTAAAATGAAAATTTTAAACTAAAATTATAAAGTGAAAACAAAACATTCAAACTTGATTGAAAAGCTTTATCAAAATTATTCATGATAAGACTCTTAATTTGTTTAAATTAAACCTATTTTATAAAACAAATTAAATCTATATTATATTTTTATAAAGAATAATAACAAGTATCAAAGAAAAGAAAGCCAATACTTTAAATTGAAATGAGATATATAAAAGCTGAAAAAATTACTATCTCAGAAAGGAAAAGAAAAGAAAGAATAAAAATATTGTCAAAGAATGCCGAAAACTTACAATAACAAATCTTATAACTATATGGCTAGAACTTCATGGAGATAGTGGCTACATACTCTTTTAATCAACATTATAAAACCTGAAGAACAGCTAACTTACTAGCTGGTTGCTTTAAATTTTCGAAAACTTATATTAAATATAATATGTTATGTTTCATCAATAATTCAATATCATGCATTTTCAAAGCTGCACAAGAACGACACTTAAGAGTATCCATTTTGGCCCTGGCTTTTCGTTGCTTAAGGTTGAAGTAGCTATTTTATGATCTCAAAGAAGACCTATATTTTCAAACTTTCAAAACAGCAAAGTTAAGTGTGTCCTTTCTCGCCCTTTATTTTCGTTATGATAGCGTAAGGTTTAAGTAGCATTTTGAGGTTGAAGTATGTTTTTTTCGTTATGATAGCGTAAGGTTTAAGTAGCATTTTGAGGTTGAAGTATGTTTTTTGAGTTCTCAAAAGACATGTAAGATAAAACGTAGACATTTATCATTATCTAATCTTTTATTTGTACATGACCTTCTGCCATTTGGAATTGGTTCTATCGCAAAGGTTGGATACTTGAAAGAGCAGCTTGTATGGAAATCAATTTCCAGAAAACAACCATTTTATTAGGCTATAACCGCAATTAATCTCTACCTCTCATGAAACATTATTTGAAAGCATAATTAATAATTGTTTACTCACAATTAATCTCTACCTCTCAGCAGGGGCATTTTGTCTTTGTTTGAAAACAGATGTTATCTACTACGGTTTATTCTGTCAAGAAATCTCCCCCTCATTTAATAAATGAACATGAAAATAAATTAACATATTTCATGGTATGATATTCTTTAAATTCAACAAAAAAATGAAAACCATAGCTAAAATAAGAACACCGTTTACAGCCAAGCCCACAATAAGCATGTTAGTGTTCTACCCAACTGTGCAAACTATATTCAATGTTAGCAACAAAAATCCATTATCAATGCAGGAAGAGAGCAATTGAAATGACAATTTGTTGCATCTAAAGGATCAATTGCTAGCCTAGGTTCATTGAAATAATATAAAGATATACCCGGGAATTGGGAATTCTCAAACAAATCCAGAATGCTATGAACTCTGTTCAATGCGCTCCTCTTTGCTTAAATTGTTCTTGATTGGTGTCTCTTGAATGACAAATCTACGCTTCACTCCAGCTTAAATCGTGCTCAAACCTCGATATACAGGCAGGCACAGCCGCTGACTCATAGAACTCAACTTGAACACTGTTATTTTTGAAATGAACCAACTAGGAAACTTTTGTTTTTTAAATGGGATTTAACACCAACCGAGGAAAAATGGAGATGGAACCAAAACGTTGCAGTGAAAAAGGATAGACATTTTTGCATAAAACATTGTGGGAAACGATCAGTTTCGCCGGAAACCAGTTTCCTGTCAATAAAGATGAGAATGCCCATATAAAACGTGGTTTTTCGTCCCGTATGGTTTCTGGAGGTGTTTTTCGCAAGAACGTTGCCAATTGTTACGTTTCTGGTAACATAGCTTACAGGTAGCAATATTGTTTTGAGTGTTAAGTGTGAAGCCAAATTCTCACAATATTCTAGATCCTTCTAGATTAGATTTTTTTAGATCTCCAAGATTCTAGATCCTCCTACACCGCGAGTGGTTTGTAGATCATTCCAGATCTCCATCTGAATCACATACAGGATTCTAGATCCTTCTTCTGCCTCTATAAATTTGTAATTTCTCTGGCCAAGGAAAGCAAGCCAAGGCCCAAGCCTATTATATAATGCAAAGTGATTACTGTTTTCCAGTGATTGTTTTATCTATTCCACTATTTTTGACTAAGTAGTCTTGGTGTGTCTCCATTTGTCTGTCTTTGTGAATTATTCTATGTTATTGCCATCTAAGTCTCTGAGTATAAATCCGTTGTGTGTGTATGTATGCTCTGGACTAACAACTAGTATCAGAGCCAGGTTCGAATATCCACCGCGCAAGCTGCTTAGTGCCATCGCCTAGTTTTGGCAGCGTTCGTTAAAATTTTGGTTGTTACTCCTCGAGCTGTTGAAGGATCTGTCCAGGAAATAGCTGAGGAACGCTGGAACTAAAAGATAGTTTCTACATGAAAAACAAGGTCGTGGACCTATGTTGAAATGTGTTGCTGGAGTTTGAAAAGTGGAGATCCGTGGAGATTGGAGTTGAAACGTGGTGTTCGTAAGTTTTTTTTTCACAAACCAACATATGTATGTGTGAAATGTGAAAAGGTTAAAACATTATATATGTTTTTATATTTATTATGAAACATATATAATTATATGTTGGAATTTTGAAAAGGGTATTTTAAAAGGAGGAAGGTCATTATTACTAAATTTTAAAGAGTAATAATTAAAGTTTTATTTTTAAGTGGAGTTTTTGTGTTTTGGTGCATGAATTTGATTGAAAATGGAGACAACAGTTACAGATATGGAAAAGTTGAGCGGGGCTAATTTTGCCCTATGGAAATCACAGATGGAGGATATACTGATTTTAAAGGATCAGTATTTTCCGATTGAGGACACAACAAAGAAACCCTCATCGATGACAAATGAAGAGTGGAATAAGCTAGATAGAAAGGCGATTGCAACAATCTACCAATATTTAGCAAAGAATGTTTATTTCAATGTGTCCGGAGAAAAGACAGATGAAGGATTATGGAAGAAGCTCCATGATCTATATGAGAAGAACACAACATCAAACAAAGTGTTCTTGATGAAGAAGCTTTATAATCTCAAAATTAAGGAGGGTGCTTCAGTTGCTGAGCACTTGAATGCATTTAATATTATTACTAATCAGCTTGCCTCTATTAAAATCATTTTAGATGATGAAATTAGAGCTATTTTACTAATGTGTTCTATGCTAGATAGCTGGGAAAATTTAATTGTAGCTATTAGCACTTCAACAACTATAGGGACCCTGAAGTTTGATGATGTCACCAGCAGTTTAATGAATGAGGAGCTGTGACGCAAGTCAATTGCGGAAATCCACGGAGGAGAGGCTCTAGCTCTAGCTGATCGTGGTAGGAGAATGGATCGAAGCTAGAAAGGGCGATTAAGATCGAGAGGCCGATCAAAATCAAGGAGAGGCAGAATCATTTGTTTTCATTGTGGAAAACCCTGGCACATGAAGAAATAATGTCAATTCTAGAAGAAAGGACAAAAGGATCAAAGACTGTCTAGTATAAATCACAAGTCATCCAGCACAAATGAAGATGAGACTACTGTTGTAGCCACAGATGGTGATGTGTTGTTTACTATTTCAGTAGAGGATGCATGTGTATATACATCTAGTAGTAGCTTTGATTGGATCTTTGACTTTGGGGAATCTCACCATGTAACCCCATGTAAAGATAGTTTTGTTTCATATAATCTCGGTGATTATGGTAGAGTGCATTTGGGGAATAATCATTTTTGCAGTATTGTTGAATTGGGAGATGTCTCTCTATGGGACGACTGGATGATGAAGGCTATTTGACAAGCTTTGGAAAAGGAGGCTGGAAAATTAGCAAAGGTGCATTGGTCATGGTCAAAGGACCCAAGACAGAAACATTATACACATTGAAGACACTGATAGGAAAATTAGATTTGCATGCTGTCACAAAAGAAGGAAATTCAGCAGATTTGTGGCATAAGCGTTTGGGTCACATGAGCAAGAAGTGCTTAAAAATCCTTATTGGTAAAAATTTATTGCCAGGTTTGAAATCCTACAATCTTTATCTTTGTTAGCATTGTATATATGGTAGACAAAGAAAGGTTTCATTCCTTAGAGGTGGCCATGGCAAAAGGAAAAATGTGTTAGAATTGGTACACTGAGATGTCTTTCGGCCCATTAACATCAAATCACTAGGAGGAGCATCATATTTTGTAACATTTATAGATGATGCATCCAGGAAAGTTTGGGCATATCCTACAAAACATAAAAGTGAATTGTTTGGAATATTTCAAAAATTCCATGTTGCTGTTGAAAGAGAGACTAACAAATTTCTGAAGTGTTTAAGAACAGATAATGGTGGAGAATATTGCTCACATTCATTTAAGGAATATTGTAACAGGTTTGGAATAAATCATGAGAAGACTGTGCCTGGTACTCCTCAACAAAATGGTGTCATAGAAAGGATGAATCGCACCATTATGGAAAAGGTGCCAAGTATGTTGTCCAATTCCAGTTTGGAGAAGAATTTTTGGGTTGAAGCAATCAGGACTGCTTGCTACCTCATAAATAGACAAGGATAATTTTAGGGGCGAATGTTCGCCCTTTGGCGAAATTAAGGGGTTTTAAATTTTTAGTGGGCGAATATTTTGTATCATAGTACATTTTTACAAATCACCTCAAATAGCCCACCTTATTTTAAGGGAGAGGGTAAAAAAGGTAAATTTAGCCCTTGAAATTAGGACTTACAACCTTCCATTCGCCCATTTTCAAGAATAGGTTTTATTTAAGTGAATCCTATGGGCCAAATACCATATTTATAAAAGAGGTATGGTAAATTAATAAAAATATAAATAAATGAGAGGTATGGTAAATAAATAAAACATTTTTTATATTTACTCCATAAGTCACCTTATATACATGTAAGGGTGTAAACAAATAAAAATATAAGTAAAGTGGAGGTATGGTAAATAAATAAAATGTCTTTTTATACTTACTCAAAAGGTATGGTAAATAAATAAAAATATAAATAAACTAGACGTATCGTAAATAAATAAAACCTCTTTTTATATTTAGTCCATAACCCTCATTCTATTTATGAAGGCTCAAGAAAGAGGTTTTATTTAAGTGAATCCTATGGGCCAAATACCATATTTGTAAAATAGGTATGGTAAATTAATAAAAATATAAATAAACGAGAGATATGGTAAACAAATAAAACATTTTTTTATATTTACTCCATAAGTCACCTTATATTTACGAACACTCAAAAAATGGGTTATATTTAGGTGAAACCTATGGCCAAAATACTATGGGACAAATACCATGGACTAGATTGTTATTAATACCATGCAAAAAACCATTATTAACCCTAATATTAGAATTAATAAAAATAAAAATGGCACATGGTATTGACCCATGGTATTCACCAAAATGGCACATGGTATTGACCCATGGTATTCACCTGGAATGTAGCCTATTTAAATGGGGGAATTAAACCAGCATGTAGCCTATGCTAAGATTCACTAGGACTTTACAAAGTTTTATTATTTAGTGAAAGACTCGCCAAGATCTTACAAGATTTTATAATGGAGTAAAATATTCGCCATGCTTGGTGAGAGATTTGCCAAAAAATTATATATACATATTATATTATTGATAAAATCGCCTTTCATTTTTCCTATATACCATGGAGATTTGCCCATTTATTATATTTATAAATTTAGGGGGGGTTCTTAAAATTTTCCCTGTAAATAGATCTCCAACTACAACCTTGGATGGCGGTATCCCTGAAGAAGTTTGGACTAGTATAAATTTGAATTATTTTCACTTGAAAATCTTTGGATGTGAAGCAATCATACATATTCCCAAAGAAAACAGAACTAAGCTAGATGATAAATCTATGAAATGCATTTTTTGGGGATATGGGGATGAAGATCTTGGTTATCGTCTATGGGATCCAATCAAACATAAAATTATTAGAAGCAGGGATGTTATATTTAATGAGTCAGAAATGTTCAAGAGGACTGTAGGTGAGTTGGAGGTTAAGAAGGTTATTGACATGTTTGAAGAGCGACAGGAAAACATGCCACCAATACAAGAAAATGAACAGCAAATTCAGGAGCATGAAGAACAACAAGTGGAAAATGATGAGCAACAAGAAGAAGGAATCTTGCAGGAATCTTTACTGGAGATTCAACTTGATAATGCACCACCACAGTTGGTTTGTAGATCTTCTAGGCCTCATAAGCTTTCACAAAGGTATCCTCCTTCAAACTATATTTTGTTGACTGATGAAGGTGAACCTAATTGTTTTCAAGAAGCTTGTAAATTCAAGCACAATAAAGAATGGAAGAAAGTGATGGAAGAAGAAATGAACTCTTTGCAAGAAAATAAAACTTGGGAGTTGGTAAACCTCCCAAAAGGTAGAAAGGCTCTACAAAACAAATGGGTGTACAGGATTAAGCATGAAGGTGATGAAAAGAAGGAGAGGTATACAACAAGACTGGTGGTGAAAAGTTTTGCCCAAAAAGAAGGTATTGACTTCACTGAAATTTTCTCACCTCTTGTTAAAATGTCATCCATTGGAGTCATTCTTGGTCTAGTTGCTGCTTTAGACCTAGAATGTGAACAGTTAGATGTAAAAAAGGCTTTCCTTCATGGTGAATTGGAGGAAGAAATTTATATGGAGCAACCAGAAGGCTTCATAGAAAAAAGAAAAGAAGGCCTTGTTTGTATGTTGAAGAAGAGTCTCTATGGGTTGAAACAGGCACCTCGACAATGGTACAAGAAATTTGATTCATTCATGTTGGAACATGGTTTTCAGAGGTTGGAAGCTGACCATTATGTCTATATCAAGAGGTATGATCAAGGAAAGTATATCATATTATTGTTATATGTGGATGACATGTTGATTGTTGGGCATGATAAGAATAAGATCAATAGGTTGAAGAAAGATTTGGGTAGCAAATTTGCAATGAAGGATTTGGGACCAGCACAACAGATATTGGGCATGCGGATTATGTGTGACAGGAAAAACAAAAGGTTGTGGCTATCACAAGAAAAATATATCAAGAAGGTGCTTAACAAGTTTAATATGAAGAATGCCAAGCCAGTTGGTACACCCCATGTAGCCCACTTCAAGCTTAGTATTGAATTATGTCCTAGTGATGACAAGGACAAAGAAGAAATGAGCAAAATTCCTTATGCTTCAGCAGTTGGCAGCTTAAAGTAGGCCATGGTATGCACATGACCAGACATTTCATATTCAGTGGTAGTAGTGAGCAGGTTCCTTACCAATCCAGGCAAACAACATTGGAAAGTAGTAAAATGGATTTTAAGGTATCTCAAGGGTACTAGTCATTATTGTTTATGTTTTGGTCATAATAAGACTGTGCTTGAAGGATTTACAGATGCAGATATGGCTGGAGATATGGATACCAGAAAGTCCACTACAGGTTATTTGTATACATTTGCAGGTGCAGTAGTATCTTGGGTGTCAAGGCTACAAAGAATAGTATCCCTCTCTACAACAAAAGCAGAGTACATAGCTGCAATAGAAGCTTGTAAAGAGATGTTGTGGATGCAACAATTCCTAGGAGAGATAGGAATAAAGCAGGACAAGTATGTGTTATATTGTGATAGTCAGAGTGCCATTCACATGGCGAAAAACCCAACATTTCATTCAAAAACCAAACTCATTGACTTAAGGTACCATTGGATCCGGCATGTGTTAGAGGAAGAACATTTATGCTTGGGAAATATCCATATAGATAGGAACCCTGTTGATATGCTCACTAAGATTCTACCACGAAATAAACATGAGTTATGTAGAGGCATGGCAGGACTCGATGTGACTTGATGACTCTTATTTGGCTTCAAGTGGGAGAATTTTAAGTGTGAAGCCAAATTCACGCAGTATTCTAGATCCTTCTAGATTAGATTTTTCTAGATCTCCAGGATTCTAGATCCTCCTACACCGCCAGTGGTTTCTAAATCATTCCAGATCTCCATCTGAATCACATACAGGATTCTAGATCGTTATTCTGCCTCTATAAATTTGTAATTTCTCTGGCCAAGGAAAGCAAGCCAAGGCCTGAGCCTGTTATGTAATGCAAAGTGATTTCTGTTCTCTAGTGATTGTTTTATCTATTACATTGTTTCTGACTAAGTAATCTTGTTGTTTCTCCATTTGTCTGTCTCTGTGAATTATTCTCTATTATTGCCATCTAAGTCTCTGAGTATAAATCCATTGTGTGTTATGTATGCTCTGATCTAACATTGAGATCGCCCTATTCATTTTTTTCAATTGCTAGAGGTTGGTAGTTTTGTTTGAGGAAAACCCATAGTTCAATCTGTCACGATAAACGATCAGATGGCAAAGGTGTACTTGGAGGAGAGCAATAAGCTCAATGGGTCCAATTATTCAAATTGGAAATTCAAGTTGTGGACCCTGCTTGAGGGGAAAAGTGCATGGGGGATTGCAAATGGAGATGAATTGAAGCCCATTGTAGCAGGAGGTCAAACAACTATGGAAATTTAGGATCAGGAGAAGAGGGAGAACAAGTAGAAACTATTGTTGAAATTTCTAGTGAAACACTGCATTATCCCTCACATCAAAGAGTGTAAATCAACAAATGAGATCTGGAAGACTCTCAAGATTTTTATGAGATAAAAAATACAAATCGCTTATTGTTCCTGAAGAGAAATATTCTCAACATTAAAATGGAGGAGAATGAATCAGTCGCAACCTTCATCTCTCGGTTCAAGGAACTGAAAAATAAGTTGGCCGGTATAGGGTATACATTATTGAACATTGATCTCACCATAGTTACCATGAACACTATTCCTGACGATTATCAGATGCTCATCACATGCTCTAATATGTGCAAGAGAGCCCCCAATTTCAAGTAATTGGCAGGGATCCTGATGCAAGAGGAAGAGAGGCAAATGACGCTGAAACCCCAAAATTTAGATCTTGCATTAGTGGCGAAGAAGAAGTCTTTCAGAGGGAAGGCAAGTGAAAGACACAAAGGCGGAGTTACACCACAAAGAAGGCGACCTCAAGGTATGTCTTCAAACAAAATTGATTGAGGAACAAAATGTTTTTATTGTGGTAGAGTTGGTCACATTGCAAGAAATTGTCATAAGTTGAAGCTTGATGAAGGTCAACATAGATATAAGAAGCATGCAGGGTGTAGTTTGTTGATGAATATCAGAACCAAAATCTTAGATTGTTCATATATTATTTTTCTTTCTCTGCTGAGAATGATGAAATAAAAACTTGGTTTGTGGAATCAGGAGCTTCCACTCACATGACAGGTAACAGACATTGGTTTGAAAATTTTAAAGAAACCAGCAGTGGTGCTAATATCTACCTTGGTGATGATAGAGGGTACCAAATTAAAGGGTATGGAAATGTTCCTGTTGTATTTCCTGATGGTAATATTAGGCATATTCAAAATGTAATGTATGTACCCAGAATTAAAAAGAATCTGATCTTTGTTTCTATGATAATAGATCAGAATCTTAAGGTAGAGTTTTTTAAATCTTATTGTGTTATTAAGGATCTGTTGGATCATATGAAGCCAATTGCATCAGGTATTCGAGTTGGAGGTCTGTACAAGCTGAATGTAAAGAGCGCACCACACCAAGCCTTGACTTCATCAATTATGACTGCAGAAAATTTGTGGCATCAAAGATTCGGTCATATTAATTTTCATGACCTGCTGCTACTTCAGAAATGAGGTATGGTCAATGGTCTCCCTGTTTTGAAAAATTCTCATGTTGATTGTGAAGCATGTGCTCTTGGGAAGATGCATAGGGATGATTTTCCCTCCAATTTAGATAGAAAGAAGAGAGATATACTAGAGCTTGTGCACACTGATATATGTGGGCTGATGTAGACAAGGTCATTAGGAGGTGCCTATTATTTTTTGTTATTTGTTGATGATTTCATGATATTAATTGGGTATATTTTCTCATAAAGAAGAGTCATACTTTTTAATACTTTAAGGAATTTAGAAGCATGGTTGAAAAACAAACAGGGAAGTTCATCAAAATTCTCCGCTCAAATCAAGGGGGAGAATACAAGAACGATGTTTTCATCAAATATTGCAAGGACCATGGGATATTTAAGTAGTTCATAGTACCCCACACCCCTCGACAAAATGGGGTTGCAGAGAAGAAGAAAAAGAACCTTGTGGAGTGTGCATACAACATGTTAAAAGGTAAGAACCTGTCTAATGGTTTTTGGGCAGAAGCAATAAATACTGTAGTATAGTTAAGGAATATGAGTCCAACAAAAAGGCTTGATTTTAAGACCCCATTCGAAGATTTATTGGGATTTAAGCTTGTAGTTAATCATTCAATAGTTTTTGGCTCGAAAGCTTTTTCTCATGTTCCAAAGGAGGATATGAAGAAAATGGATTCAAAGGACATTAAATGCATTTTTGTTGGGTACTGCATAGATTTTAAAGCTTATAAATTGTTTAATCCCTCTACTCATAAAGTGTTTGCAAGTAGAGATGTAGTATTCCATGAGTAGATTGATGATGGAAACCATAATAGAGGAAATGAATAATGGCACATGCTTTTGCTGGTGGAAGATGGAAGTGATGAAATAAGGGAAAACCATGAATAGTAACATCAGCAACAAAAGGAAGAATCAGATGGTAAAGATGCAGTTAGAAAGCCAAGTCCACCAAGAGATGATTAAAAAAATTTTGAGTTCAGTCCACCATTAAGAAGATCAGGTAGGAAAATTCAAATGCCTGCAAGATATAGGGATCATGCTCATATAACTAGTATTTTAAATGTTTTTGAATCCTCTAATGATAAAGAAGCAGGTCAATACGATGAATGGAGGACAACCATGGAAGAGGAATATGAGTCAATACTCAAGAACAAAAATTGGCATTTAGTTTAACTACCTAAAGGAAAACAGCCCATAGGTTGCAAATGGTTATAAAAGCTGAAATTTAAAGCAGATGGTACTATAGAAAAATATAAAGCTAGGCTAGTGGAAAAAGGGTACTCGCAGAAAGAAGGCATAGGCTATGAGGAAACCTTCACCGATGTAGCTAAATTAAACACAATTAGAATGTTAATTACTTTATATACCAAACATCATTGGATGATAGACCAAATAGAAGTGAAATCTTCTTTCTTAAATGGTGAATTAAAAGAAGAAATGTATTTAATGCAGCCTAAGGGGTTTGTTAAACATGCAGAGGAACATTTAGTCTGTAGATTGAGGAAAGAATTATATGGTTTAAAGTAGGAACCCAGGTCGTGGTATGATAAAATTGATTCATTTTAGATGCAGCATAGTTATAAGAGGAGCAAGAATGACCCTAATTTGTATAACATGTTTGATGAAAAGGGGTGAATTATTTTGATTTCTTTATATGTAGATGATCTTATTATTACATGAAATGTAAATGAGTTCATTAAAGAAATCAAAGTGCAGATGTCACAAGATTTTGAGATGAAAGACCTTGGAGAATTACACTATTGTTTGGGTCTTGAAGTCTAGAGGGATTCTGGCCAAATTTTTCTATCTCAAGGAAAGTATGTTAGGAGCTTATTGAAAAAGTTCAGAATGGATCAATACAAAGCTACCTCAGTTCCTTTACAACAGAATCTCAAACTTCATAACGATGATGATTCTAAGGAGGTGGATGCAACACTATACATACAACTAGTTGGGAGTTTGATTTATCTAACTACAACTAGATCTGATTTAGCTTTTGTAGTTAGTGATCTGAGCCAGTTTATGTCAAAGCATCTTGAGAGTCATTGGGTGGCAGCGAAAGGCATCTTAAGGTATCTTCAAGGAACCTTGGACTTTGATATTAAATAAACTGATTCGTTTGATGTTAGATTGACAGGTTTTTTAGATTCAGATTGGGCCAGAAATCTGGATGACAGGTGATTGATAATAGATTATGCATTCAGCATTGGGTCCAGGGTCATTGCATGGAGCAACAAGAAGCAGAACATTGTATAATTGTCTTCAGCAGAAGCAGAGTATCAAACAGTGGGTGCAACAACATGTGAGGTTGTTTGGTTGAGGAGACTTCTCCATGATGTCAAAGAATAACAAAAAGACCCTATAGTTATCAAATGTGATAATCAAATCTCAATCAAACTTGCAAAAAATCCAGTGTCATAAAAACACAAAGCATATTCATACACAGTTTCACTTTGTTAGAGAGAAGGTTCAGTCAAAAAGGATTTATATTGAATAATGTAATACTTTTGATAATGTTGCAAACATTTTTATTAAGCCCCTTGGAAGAATTAAATTTGAGTTATTTAGGGAGATGTTAGGAGTACTAGTGAACCCTTTCACCATTAAGGGTGGGTGTTGAAATTAATGGAGAGTGTATTATTGGAGAGAGTTTGTTCATTAGTTGTGAGTGAGACTTCATTTAGGAATTAGTTCCTACATTCTAGGTGGTTGTTCTAACTCTCCTACTTCCCTGTAAACTATTTATTCCTGATGATTAATGATGAATTTGTAGAGTGTTATGCCAGAGGCAGTCTCCAGGCAAAGCTCCTCACCTATGAGTTACACAGTTGAGAATATATCTTGTTTTCTTCCATTTTTTAACATTTACAACGAGTGACTATAAGCTAACTAGTTGATGGATTATATACATAAAGAATGTATCTATATAAGGGGATTAGGGAAGCACTCGAACAAAAATAGTGTTATTATTAAGAAGACTAGTTATCTATCTCAAACAAAAGATATAACAAGATGATAGACATTAATAAAAACATTTTTGTACATCAAAAAGACTATAGATATCAGGAGAGAACAATTTAGAAAATTTTGAGCATAGGAGAGGAGCAAAGGTCAAAAATTTGTGGAAATAAAATAAATTATGCTCTTCGTAGTGAGTAGATTCATCTCAATAAGTGTGGTTCTATTTTTTTTTATAAAATACAATAATTCGTTTCACAACGCATGGAGGTTTCTTTGTAGGCTCGGATTATTTAAAATAAAAATTGATTTGAGAGTGTAATTATTGGCATATCACAATTATGCTTTGGCTCTTAATTTTTATATATGTGAGATTGTTGCATGTTAAGAAATATTTGTGTGATCAACTAAGTTTAGATCTGATTTATTTAATTAAGATAAACATATAATAACAATCATATAGGACATACAAGGTTTAGTAAAAAATAATACTTTTGACTTTTAGTGGACTATAGAGTGTAGTCATATAAAAAAATGTATGATGGTACATAAAAGTCTTACTACACAATGATACTTTTGATTTTCAGTGCACTATACAGTATAGTCATATGAAATAATGTATGATGGTACTAGAGATAGAGTGCTAAGTCATTCGCACAAGCACTTCCTTCACAAGGAATACTTTTCTTGCATTTAGTGTTGCACATCAAATAATGCGTGGAATTAAACAATAACAATACTCTTTCAGGTCAACACAACTCAACGAATAGTGGCACTCAAATTTAGCTAGTTCATGTGCTAATCTGAGTAACTACCACTACTGCTTTAAGTCATTCGACCACATATTACCACCACAAAGCATATCTACCTATGTTTTCCGGCATGCTTATGTGGATGTGTACCCTAATAATTGTGTTACATAACATTGATTAGAACAAATGAATGACACAATAAAAAGAATACACCTTCACTATTTTCTAATTATCAATGTAGTTATATTGTTGTGGAGTGCTAGAAGTAGTGTGGCAAGTGAAAACATTGTCAAAGAGTTTGCATGGCTATACAAAGGGATAAATTAGTTGCAATTTCTTTCAAAAATTGGAAAAAGAAAAAGAATTTACAAACTCAATTGTGGAAATGTAAATTGAGATGTAGTGAAGAGAATAATTGACTTTATCCCTAATGTGGATCCATGGTTTCCACATAAATATTAAATTGAATTAAAGGATGGCAAGTGGGCTTAAAAATGTCAAGAACAAAATGCAATCCATTATAGATTAAATTTGTAGTAAAATCTAGATGAAGTTTGTGGTAAAATCCAACAATTTGGATGCACAAGATGATGTGGCATATATATATATATATATATATATATATATAGTATCTAAAGCTACCATAATTTTCCTTATCGATTTTATTTTCATCATATTTATTTTACTTATTTATTGGAGTAATATTTTAGAATGAAGTAGATAAGAGTGAAGTGAAACTCTCTATCTAATTCCAAGATTATTCAAAAGAGGTTAATATGTATAAATGGATTGGATTAATTGCTCTGAAAGATAATGTATTTTCAATATATAAACTTACAACTTCAACAATTTTTTCACTGATTTTGAAATAAAAATAACATAAAAAAACTAATAGTAAAAAAACCAATATTATTTAAGATTAAAATATGATATATTAAATTAAAAGTAAAAATTTACTTGCTGATTATTTATTTATTTATTATTATTATATATATTGAAAATAATTTATATAATTTCATATTTTTCATTTTAAAATCAGTTATGTAAAAAGCATAATACATTTCACATTGCTAAATTTCTTAGTGCAAGGTAGAGTTAAACCTGATTCTCTTATTGTATTTAAAGGCAACCAAAGCGAATCACCTCTGTAGTGCAGGTTGAGTACTTTTTTGTTCCTCACTCCCTCATTGTTCCGCATCCATCATCGCACAACGATTGAACGTGTCGGGGAGCCATTGAAAATTTCAACGCCTGTGAAATTTGCTTGAACCGATGACTTTTCCATGAAGACAATGCAGATCCCGTAACATTTTCTCCCCCATCGTGGCAATTACCAGTCCACACATATCGGATGTTAAGTACGCGGCACGCGTTTGTTACCCTGTAGCGCACGATGCATCAGAACTGTTCATATATATTACAGTGTATACAGGGCCTATTCAAGTTAATCCCATACCCAATGTTCTCACCGTGCACACCATTGAAGAAACTGGTACACCTTGAAGGTGTGCTGGAAGGTCATAAGCGATCGAGGTGATACGTGTTCTGTCTGGGTTGGTCTGGGCGGCGTAAGAAGCAGCGCAGCTATATTATAATAGAAGGCCCGCTATAAATATCTCGCATATCTGGCAGACAACCTGGCACAGCGGCGATAATACGTTTATTTGACGAAAACTCGC
Organism: Pinus tabuliformis; assembly: GCA_031772625.1. Lineage (NCBI taxonomy): Eukaryota > Viridiplantae > Streptophyta > Pinopsida > Pinales > Pinaceae > Pinus > Pinus tabuliformis. Next base: position 474,504,954 of record CM062809.1, on the reverse strand, counting down.
ATAACTTGATCTGATGATCTGCTTATATTCGCATGATAAACCGTGTATTCTACTGTGATAATCCGCGTTTTCCGATGATAACTCGCGTATAAGTTGATAATCCGCGTATTAATTGATAACTCGCGTATCAGTGGATGATAAATCGTGTATCGGAGGTCATAGCTCGCTTAAAGGGGAGATAATCAGCATTTTTGGCATAAATGGAAAAAATTAGTCGGAAATCACTGGCATAAACCGGAAAAACAACTCCCATATTAAAGTAATGGCCCACATATCCAGCGGTGATAAACAGCGTATCCGATGAATTAAAAAGGTGATAACCAGCGTATTCGATGATATGTCGCGTATGGAATAGTGACAGTTCGTGTAATCTATTTTGAAGTCGCATATCAGCCAATATTTCGCCTATCCTGTCATAACGCGGATATCCACCTATGATAACTCGCGTATTTAATGACAGCGCACATATCCACCGATGATAACTCGTGTATTCGGGGCATATTCGGCGGTGAAACTCCCATATCCGGCAGATGCAACCCCCAAATCCGGCGGTGAAAGCTCGTATAGCCGGAGTGACAACTCATAAATCCGGCCAACGCGGAAAGTTCTTGGGCGTGAGCATCTTCGGGCTGGGGATTATTTTCGGTGTGGATCGTCATTGATATGTCCATTCGCGTATCGGCCCTCCGGTTTCCTTTAAGTCAAATGCAATATTGCTTCAAGATCCGGAAGTGGAAGGTACGCATTTGGGTTGGAAGAGGCGTCCAAAAGGAACTTACTTGTAAAATCAACAACAATTGCTCCAAGGGCTCGACATTTTTCTGCACCACCAGCAGCTTCATCTTTTGAAATAAATTACCCTCAGCCCTGAAAAATGGACGTTGTGGGCCTGGGTGGTTGGACTGCAAACTGCTCGGCGGCACCCTATTTCACTGGTCTGACCGGAATTAGTGGTGACTTGCCCCGAATGAAAAAACGAGACAGGTGTGTCTCCATCACTGATCTAGGGGTTTAGGGTTTATCAATTTTATCACCATATTCAAATGACGATTCTTATAAGGAGCAATAGAAGATGAGAAGACACTAAACAATCTCCATGGCATGTGTGTAAGGAAATCAGCAGGGCTATTGATGTTCTAGGCCTGCAACCGGAAGACATCCATGATGTAGAAAAGAAATCCATGAACAAGATGTTTGTGTCTATAACTGAGGTTCTGCGAAAATCGAATCCCTTGTGTATTATACGAAACAAATCATACGAAGGTATTATAGCAGATGAAGGTCGTATACTTGTTATACCGAAATTATTTGACACCATTGTCGAGGTTATCAGCAGTCAAGACCTGTATCACGGGATTTCAACTCTGCAGAGATTCTAGATTCTTTTCATGATCTATTTTACTCATAAATGCTGGTTAATGCTATAATTATCTCCGTCGCTAGAGAAATTGATAGATCAGAAGACACGACAGGCCTTAGCGAGGCGCAACTCCTTGAAGCCGACGCGGAGGGACAGCCTTTGTCTCGTCAAAGATATACTGATGACAGAAGGCCCATCAGCTGTTATTATTGTCAGGCAAGGAGGTTTTTATATAGTAAAAGAGATCGTTCACATGTTTGAACATTTTACTCGTGAAGATGAGAGTGGGGATGAAAGCCACTGTCCACTGTTTTGTGGAAAGAAAGGATGCAAAATATATGAGTGCATTGATTCAAGAATCGCGCAATTTGTATTGGATATCAGCAACTTGGATTGGATATCTCAAGAAGAGTGGAAGCAGCTCCTCCTTGAGTACTCCTTAAATTCTTAAAATCTGGAAGGAATGCTGAAGTTTAACGTGAAGACGGGTGTGAAAATGGCCCATCAATTTTTCGTGTACTCATTTCCTGTATTCTCTTACTAGGATTATGATAGCAGTTTTTGATCGTAAGAGCATTGTGATTGCATGCATTTTACCTTTTATTTTTTATTTCCATTTTAATTTATGTTCATTAGCGAGATCCGTTTCTTAATAAATACGTTGGGTCTTAATTTCAATCAATTATGTCCTGCCTTTAATGGTGCCATTATTATGTACGTTGAATTCCAAGTGATTAAATAAATAATCGAGATCTCATTATCATCTTAAATGTACATCTATGAATTTCATAGAAAATCCATTAAATTTTAGATTCCTTCCCGAAACAACGCCCATGTTGTTATGAGTCCGCCTAGAAGGTAATGAGTGGAAGTATAGTGATGTATGGAGCTGAACCATTCTAGCAAACTCAGAGGTTTTAACTTTTTTTCCAACATGAATATATTTCAGTAATTGTTCTTTGCATTTCTGTTTTTATTATGGATGTGATAATGAGATACTTTCTTCATCTTTTGAGCTTTTCATGTGGATAAAATATTTCACCGAGAAGAATAGATTAGCAAAATAAATGGTCATGTAGTATATCAACATACCCCATATATATTAACAGCTATGTTTATTTTATTTTTTCAAAATAAAATTTTGTTTTCATTTTATTACATTAAAATATATAAGTAGAATAATGATTATGTAAGCATATTTAAATTTAATTAATAAGTACATAAATTTACAATATAATAAAATATTTAATTATGGATATTTATGTCTATTTTGTCATAGATTTTATTAACTTGTAAATAGGTTTTGTTACAATATCATGGCCAATACTATAGCCAATCAATACAACATGCTCAAAAACTTTATTTGAATTTAATTTTATAACATTTTTTATTAAATTTAAAAGAAAAAATATTATAATTAATTTTGAGATATATCTACACTTCTATCACATGAAAATATATAAGATATAAATAGTTGCTATAAATTAAAATACCTTTCATCATATAAATTAAAATAATCATTTTGTAACCAATATATAAGATATAAATAGTAGCTATAAATTAAGATATATTTCACCATGTAAATTAAATTAATAATTTTTTAACCATACCTAAATTTCATTAATAAACCCAAAAAAATTTAATACTTACATTATAACAAGAATTTCAACCATGGATATTCATGACAAATTTACCATGGATATTATTAACCATACCATACCATGTGCCAATACAATGGCTCATCCATACCACATGCCCAAAAACTATCTCTCATTTCACAATCAAAATAATACTTATAGTTAACAATAATTTTAACTATGGATACTCACCCCACTTTACCATGGATATTATTAACCATAGGCCAATACCATGGCTCATAAATACCACATGCCAAAAATCCATCTCGCACTCCACAATCAAAATATTTTATAAATAACATTTTTTTTTTTATTACATTTTGACTCAAGAGACACTCTCCATCCCAGTATGGAAGAAATGTTCTAATGTCTAGATATATTATGTTATCTAAACATTTTCACTTGATCAAATTAACTAAAATTAAAAAATAAAATTATTAATTAAAACATTTTGACTCAGTGAAATTATTTTCTTAGATCTTAGACTTTTGTGATCCATAAAAATTAAAGTAAAAAAATAAAATTAATAATTAAAGTAGCCTAAATCCATCTTAACTTGGATATCTTAACTCGGATCTATGAAGTTCCAAGAGAGATCAAATTCCTAGAGGTGCAAACATACCTTCAAGTTTTTCACTCACAAAAGAGGTTTGATCTCTCTCCACACTTGATAGATCCTAAGTTAGGATGGATCTAGTATGGTTATCTTACCATCTCATGTTTAAATTTTTGCTAATAACATGTTGTCACGTACCCCGGTAACCTCGCATGTAAAAGGTAGGGAGTTAGAATTTTTATACAAATTACCACAAGTAATTATCCAATTCACAACTCCACATTCATCGTTAACCATTAGATATAAAGTTCATTAGTACATAAAGTAAATACAGTAAAGAACAGTAAGACACATAACCCTTAACATCTACTACTGTAGTGTAATAACATAAACCGTCTAATGAACCTTGCATCCATTTCATGTTTTCCTTAACCATATTCATTAATCTCTTACTTGGGCATTATGAGTATCGCAACCAGTAAAGAATCATCATCATCAAGTATTCAACATCATCAAATTGACACAAAAGGCAATCACACCATTGAACACCGATGTACCCTGGAAACCCAGTAGGGTGAAAACCAGCAAACGTTTAATCTTATTATTAAACGCTCGTGAGGGTTTTCACCCCTCACTCAATGGCTAATAAGGGATTCCATGCCTTAACCATTGTTATTAAAATCATTACAATGAATTATCATTAAGCTATCACATAACTAGCTAAAAGCTAATACAGTTTTTCATGTAATCTTTTATTTACATACCGCCACATACAACATCCCTTGTGGCATGATTGCTCTATAAATGTACGATCCTACAACTTGAACTCATCTGCATGGACCAATAATCCTTTTCCTGCCATAATGTTAAACATCACTTTCCTTGGCACCAACCGCCATCGTTTCCTGTCAATGTAGTTGTCAACAAGCTTTGGCAACAATATTACATACATTATTAATCATTCATTAAGCAACCTCTAAAAGCAATCCTTTAACATCTACTCATCTGCATGAGCAAGCATGACATACTAATTAACTAGTACATATATTCAAGTAAATTCTTGTTCTACTTGTCACAAGCTTATTCACACTAAAGCATATTTCTCTCTAAGAGATCTAACCATTAGTTTTACCAGTCCATACTTCCCTTTAAAACATATAACACATTAGTTATGTTTACATACCAGGTAATAAACTATTGTTTCTGCGCCTTTGCACATGCGTTCCTTTCACATAGTTATTTTTCAAGAAATTAACATAGTTTTGTTAACATACAAAGAACACATCTCCATAACACAACGACTGTTCTTTGAGCATCCATTAGCTTATCCTAATAGCCCCTCTTTAGTATATGCAGTGCACATAATCTTTTAATAATACAAGTATGGGTTTTCAATATATTAGGAACACTATTCATATATATTTTTAAAGAAAGAACCACTATTTTGTTTCCAAGAAAACTCTCCTGGAATCCTTCATCCTCATACCTGAAGTATGCACTCTTTTACCAAAAAGAAACTACAGAAACGAATAACTATGTGCCTAAAAGCACGTCACTAGCTAACTTCCTCATGCATGTAATGCATTTTCAAAACAACAAAAGTTAGCTAGAACCATAAAGCATTTAACACAAGATTCACATGTAGTATTTCTAAAGAAATCTACATTTTTACTTTATGAGGTAAAACTACATATTTACCTAGCTCTTACATCCTTGCATTTTCTTCACATTCCTCATTGCATACTATTATGTTTATATTCTATCTATATTTGGTAAGAAATCTTTCAAAAGATACCCAAATAAAGCATACTTATATTTATATTTTCCCTTCCAGAAAGCGAGAAAGTTACTTATCTTGTTCATCGCAATCCACCTTGCCTCCATGCCTCCATCACCGTTGCTTTGGAAGCCAGCAAGAAGATAAAAGCCCAAAGTGTAGAATGTTTGCATGTCTTTGCCTCCAACCTCCACCGGAGGGGCACACAATGGCTGAAGGCAGAAGCTCGTGGCCATTGTTCACCTGAATCGGAGTCAAACGCTCCTGATAGAAACTTGCAGCGTTCACACTCTTCTGTCCAAGTTTCCTGCACACCCCAGCGTCTCGAACACAAGACTTGATGTTGTTCCAGCTTCCAGAGCTTTTGACGCGATGTTGCAGCCAGGTGGAGAAATCATGGAGCTTGTACTCCTCGAAGGCCGCCCGGACACAGAGTGGCCGTGGCCCTTCCCAGCCACTGCGAAGGCGAATATGATGAATGCCAGGTAAGCTACCAACAGTAGAAACATGAAGAATAGATAAAGCCACATGAGGGATGTCACTCTGAAACAAGCCCCCACAAAGCCTGCCAGAGATATTACCATGATGGCCGCCCCAATAATTATGACGGGCCATTGAAGAAACCTCAGGCAATCACCGCTATTTCTAGTGGCCAGCCATATCCCGGCGCCCACGATTGGGATCGACAATAAGAACGTCAAGAAAATTTATCAGCCCCACTATGCTGTTCGTAGCGTGATTCATGCTGCCCGTTTCTCTGACTCTTCTTCTTCTTTCTCAATGAAATGCTCTGCTCTCACTAAGATTCAAACTACGACCACTCTGGAACTCTGCAAAAGCGCTTTGCGCAGGCTGCGTTTCGAACTCTAGACCTGCTCTTCACTCGCTAGCGTACTAGAAAAACTCAGTCTGCTCATGCCCTTTTTCTTTTTACCAAGATCCCCTTTTCTTGATTTCCCCAAATCAGTTATCAAGAATTAGTTTGTAACTAATTCGTAACCTATTTCATAACAATTTGATTTATGTTGAGTTAATTACGTGAGGGATATGACATACTCCCCCCCTTAACAAGAACACCGTCCTCGGTGTTCATCTTTCGTCGGAACTTGATATTTTACTCGTGATATACCATCTAAACCACACAAAATGTGATCCTTCCTCTTTAAAATCAAAGTTGTCATTCCAAGAAATGACAACAAACAAAATAGTAATGATATAGTCATAAGAAATATCATTAGTTATAAGCATCAATAGTCATAAGCATTCGTAATTGCAAAAATATGCAACTTCTAATCGCCACCACTTGGCCCTTATTCATTCATAATAAACAATTCTCTGTGTCAACTTACCATTACTTACCATCTATTCTTGAAAATCATGAATACCTTCATGTAAGCATTTTAATAGTGGTTGGACAACTCTTCAACCCTCCATGGTAAGTAATTCCTGTAATATATGACTAACAAATTCAATCGCATTAGTCACTATATTTTGAGTCAAATGAAATACGTTTGACTAACAATCAATTGTGCAATGCTAGATGATTTCTAAATCACGGTACTTTTACAAGTACTTAAAGAGCACTAACACTAATCATCAAATGATAAATCACTGCTCACGTGCACACTGAGCGAATTCTCACTAAAGGCATCCGCAAAGTGCTTCTAGATGTACCAAAAGAGCACCTAGCTCCCTATTCATCAAAACAGTCAATCACTGCATCATTTGAAAATGGTCTTAGCCCCTACTAAGATGTTTACAAGATTAATAATATGATAAAGGAATTAAAATTTACAATAACTCCTTATTGAACATTAAACTCATTTCCTGTTGAATGTGCATAACACATTTCACACAACTATATATAGAATTTATTTTTAACATCACATACAATTGATTAGTTAATTTCTTTAGCCATGAGAACCATAATAGGCTAAAGAATTCCCAACCCATGGGAACTGGTTTCCACAACCAAGTCGAGTCATTTTCACATCCAGACAGTTTCTTTGATAGAGACCTTACCAGGTCTAACATGGAATTCCACTGGCCAACCAGCTCAAGAATTCCAGGGAGAGGAAATCTGGGCAGACAAGTACCATCAACCCCTCCGGGCAGGTAGCTGCCATCAACCCAACTCCGGGCAGACAAGTACCATCAACCCCTCCGGGCAGGTAATTGCCATCAACCCAAGGCATTCCAGCCTTCCACAATCCGGGCAGACAAGTACCATCAACCCCTCCGGGCAGGTAACTGTCATCAACCCAAGGCATTCAAGCCTTTCTCAATCCGGGCAGACAGGTACCATCAACCCCTCCAGGCAGGTAACTGTCATCAACCCAACTATCCGCAACTGTCTGGCATGTTAAATTTCTCTTTTATTACTCTTTCTCAAAGTAATTTACACAATGAACCATATGAACATTATTATTAGCACAACAAACATGCATGTACACCATGCATTTACACTTAACCCTCAACATGGGTCCACAACATCTAGATTGATGGGAACCATATCTATCATACACGTTGTATGCATGCAAATTTCCCAAATAACATAATTCATGCATATCATATAACATCATTCTTTCTCATTTATGATTGCATTTCACATTGCAGCAATTTATGTGATGAGTTTTCTTGTTGCCATTAAGCTACCACTACTTAATCCCATCAGCAACGTTAGTTATAAATATGCATCAGTTAACACGTATTCAATTTCCAAGAATTTTCATGCATACAATATTGTCATGTATAAAAGCATATGCAAATACTCATTAATGTATAAATGTCAACAACAGTTGAGTTAATACTCTCAGCATTCCCAATTTTGCCATAGTCTGTTGTTCCAATTCAAATCATCATTAATGGAGTATTATTTTACGTTTACTATGGCTAGCTTGGGTCATGCATTGTTAATGTAATTAAACATAATCTCTCTAACATACAAAGATCATAACTCTATATCATAATGACTAATCTTTGTGCATACCATTGCTTATCATATAAGCCTTTCACTAGAATACTACCATCATTTCATACAACAAACTACATACCTCTTTCTTAAAGGAAGTCATTTTAACCTTATTCTTCTATCTTCCCTTTCAGGGAATTATCAAAGATATCCATCTTTATGTATAAAAATCAAGATACAGAACAAGATTTACTTATCCATCCAAAATCAAGAAATCAACACAACTCATCTAGCAAGACAATCTCTTCAAAAGATTATTGTCTTCAAGAAAGTTAACATGATCACTTTCTCTATGTACACACAGAGTCATAATTCCAAAGTCACAATAGCTACCATTATGCAACATGTGTTCTCCTAACACAATTACTTTACTTCAATGCACATAGTTCTTTTCATGAAACAAGTAAGGATTTTGGCTCTTGTATGAACACTATTCTAATGTGTCTTTAAAGGGAAGAACCTCTATTTTTATTTTCAAGAAAATTCTCATAAAATCCTTTATCTTCATAAATGAAGTATGCACACTCTTAGAATGAAACTATATTTATGTATATATGTAATATACTCTTTCTTCAAAAGTTAGAAATGAATATCTATGTGCCTAGAAGCACATCTTTAGCTATCTTTATCATGCATGTAATGCATAATCATTTCACTAGAACTTAGAAACTAACTAGAATCATAATGCAATTAGCATATATATATTTTCCAAGAAACTTTTATCAAATGAAAATACATATTTTAATTCAAGAAAACTTGGCCACCTTTCATGCTATGTCCTCAGGACGTTTATATGCCTCATCTTCCTTTTCTCAAGAATATACTTTGGCTATATTTAGCAAGGATTTTGTTCCAAGAAAAATGACAAGAGACAAACATTTCTCACACAAGACTCACATGTAGTCCTTCTAGAACGAACTACCTATTTTCTTTACTAAGAAAAACATATAAAATAACCAATCTTTTACTGCAAGTATTATCATATTTTCTCTACCAAGAAAACATATAAACAATCAATCTTTACTGTAGAAATCAACCCCATGATATTTCCAACTATTTAATAAAACACAACTGATTATTCTCTATAAAGAATAGAGTTACTTATGTTTTCCTTGGTTCAACATGCATAACTAACAAATTAAACCACCCTTACCGGAAGCAATTACTCTACTTATGCAATTAGAAGCATAATCTCCTAAGTGTCACACATGCACCAGAGTTACCACTTGGTGCTATATGCAACAACTATCATAACACTACTATGTGACCATTCCAGAATAATGACTTCAAGGAGACATTACGAAAATCATTATCATCAACACACTATAGTTATCATTTTCCAACTCCTTAAGCATGGTCAAGGGAATACTCACATGCTCATCGAGAGCTATCTGGTCATCACCAGATTTAGTGATTCTTTTTCCCATCTCCGTCTGTCCTTACAACACGGTCTTCTTCCTTCTCCTTGCTTCTTTTCCTTTGGAAGCATCTATAGTTGGAGAAGGTAATTAGAGTTTACTGACAACTGTATTAACACAGGTAGTCTATTTATGAATAATTATCGCATGTAATTATACCATGAATGGGTCCTAGAAATGTTACCCACTGAACATGCCTCTACAATTAACTTCTCCCTGGACTGCAACATACATAAGAAATCCATCATTCCCATAGTAGAGATAAATTCAACCATCGTTAAATCGAGGCTCCAATGGTTTTTATCTCCCAACAAGTAATGATTAACATAAACACATACCATGCTAATGGATTTCACTTAATTAGAGGGTAATCATCATTAAATCTATTAAGACATAAGCATATACTATTCATCATGCATTCTCATGGTGAATAAAATTAAGAACTCCTCTCATAAACAACTGGACTATAGCACAGAGAGAGTAAAAATCTTCATACACACATTCCATGCATGTGACATCAATCAACCTTCACTTGTTTTCGAATTGTAATAATCTTAAGTCCAATTCAATTAATGCATATAAGTTCTATGGGTTAGTCACACAACACTAACCAATCTCAACTACCAATCGTCTTTATGCATCCATGACAAGACTGAATCAAAAGTTAGTTATGACAATCAAGTCTCGCAGCTTGACTCATTGCATGTTTTCAATATCTAAAGGGGTTCTTCTAATGTCCTTTTAAAACAATTTGTCATCCTATTCAAGGATGTTCCCCATAATTTATATTCATGCATTGACTTATTAAGTTTTGTTCATTGTAACTTCAATTTTGTTTAAAAAATGAATCATTGTTATTGCCATATTTGCAAAGTAAAAGTTGGTAGTTGATTGTCACTTTGTTCAATATTGTTCTAAGTGTAATGAGTACTCAATATTGTTCTTAGGTGTGACAAAAGTTTTCATTGTCTTTTATCCTCATCAAGAATCCAATGTTGTGAACGTAGTTATGCAACAACTTTATTACTTACTACTCAAAGCAGTTATAAACATGAATCACACCTATCGTGCCAAAAGTAGTGTACTACATAAATGAATATGTGAATGATTAAACTCATACCTGAGTTAATGCCTACTGATGGCGTACCTCAATATCCTTTCTGCTTACCAATTCCCAAAGGTGCCAGTACTGCAACCTTTAGCTCTGATACCACTTGTCACATACCCCGGTAACCTCGCATGTAAAAGGTAGGGAGTTAGAATTTTTATACAAATTACCACAAGTAATTATCCAATTCACAACTCCACATTCATCGTTAACCATTAGATATAAAGTTCATTAGTACATAAAGTAAATACAGTAAAGAACAGTAAGACACATAACCCTTAACATCTACTGCTGTAGTGTAATAACATAAACCGTCTAATGAACCTTGCATCCATTTCATGCTTTCCTTAACCATATTCATTAATCTCTTACTTGGGCATTATGAGTATCGCAACCAGTAAAGAATCATCATCATCAAGTATTCAACATCATCAAATTGACACAAAAGGAAATCACACCATTGAACACCGATGTACCCTGGAAATCCCGTAGGGTGAAAACCAGCAAACGTTTAATCTTATTATTAAACGCTCGTGAGGGTTTTCACCCCTCACTCAATGGCTAATAAGGGATTCCATCCCTTAACCATTGTTATTAAAATCATTACAATGAATTATCATTAAGCTATCACATAACTAGCTAAAAGCTAATACAGTTTTTCATGTAATCTTTTATTTACATACCGCCACAGACAACATCTCTTGTGGCATGATTTCTCTAGAAATGTACGATCCTACAACTTGAACTCATCTGCATGGACCAATAATCCTTTTCCTGCCATAATGTTAAACATCACTTTCCTTGGCACCAACCGCCATCGTTTCCTGTCAATGTAGTTGTCAACAAGCTTTGGCAACAATATTACATACATTATTAATCATTCATTAAGCAACCTCTAAAAGAAATCCTTTAACATCTACTCATCTGCATGAGCAAGCATGACATACTAATTAACTAGTACATATATTCAAGTAAATTCTTGTTCTACTTGTCACAAGCTTATTCACACTAAAGCATATTTCTCTCTAAGAGATCTAACCATTAGTTTTACCAGTCCATAGTTCCCTTTAAAACATATAACACATTAGTTATGTTTAAATACAGGTAATAAACTATTGTTTCTGCGCCTTTGCACATGCGTTCCTTTCACATAGTTATCTTTCAAGAAATTAACATAGTTTTGTTAACATACAAAGAACACATCTCCATAACACAACGACTGTTCTTTGAGCATCCATTAGCTTATCCTAATAGCCCCTCGTTAGTATATGCAGTGCACATAATCTTTTAATAATACAAGTAGGGGTTTTCAATATATTAGGAACACTATTCATATATATTTCTAAAGAAAGAACCACTATTTTGTTTCCAAGAAAACTCTCCTGGAATCCTTCATCCTTATACCTGAAGTATGCACTCTTTTACCAAAAAGAAACTACAGAAACAAATAACTATGTGCCTAAAAGCACGTCACTAGCTAACTCCCTCATGCATGTAATGCATTTTCAAAACAACAAAAGTTAGCTAGAACCATAAAGCATTTAACACAAGATTCACATGTAGTATTTCTAAAGAAATCTACATTTTTACTTTATGAGGTAAAACTACATATTTACCTAGCTCTTACATCCTTGCATTTTCTTCACATTCCTCATTGCATACTATTATGTTTATATTCTCTCTATATTTGGTAAGAAATCTTTCAAAAGATACCCAAATAAAGCATACTTATATTTATATTTTCCCTTCCAGAAAGTGAGAAAGTTACTTATCTTGTTCATCGCAATCCACCATGCCTCCATCACCATTGCTTTGGAAGCTAGCAAGAAGATAAAAGCCCAAAGTGTAGAATGTTTGCATGTCTTTGCCTCCAACCTCCACCGGAGGGGCACACAATGGCTGAAGGCAGAAGCTTGTGGCCATTGTTCACCTGAATCGGAGTCAAACGCTCCTGATAGAAACTTGCAGCATTCACACTCTTCTGTCCAAGTTTCCTGCACACCCCAGCGTCTCAAACACAAGACTTGATGTTGTTCCAGCTTCCAGAGCTTTTGACGCGATGTTGCAGCCAGGTGGAGAAATCATGGAGCTTGTACTCCTCGAAGGCCGCCCGGACACAGAGTGGTCATGGCCCTTCCCAGCCACTGCGAAGGCGAATATGATGAATGCCAGGTAAGCTACCAATAGTAGAAACATGAAGAATAGATAAAGCCACATGAGGGATGTCACTATGAAACAAGCCCCCACAAAGCCTGCCAGAGATATTACCATGATGGCCGCCCCAATAATTATGACGGGCCATTGAAGAAACCTCAGGCAATCACCGCTATTTCTAGTGGCCAGCCATATCCCAGCGCCCACGATTAGGATCGACAGTAAGAACGTCAAGAAAATTTATCAGCCCCACTATGCTGTTCGTAGCATGATTCATGCTGCCCGTTTCTCTGACTCTTCTTCTTCTTTCTCAATGAAATGCTCTGCTCTCACTAAGATTCAAACTATGGCCACTCTGGAACTCTGCAAAAGCGTTTTGCACAGGCTGCGTTTCGAACTCTAGACCTGCTCTTCACTCGCTAGCGTGCTAGAAAAACTCAGTCTGCTCATGCCCTTTTTCTTTTTACCAAGATCCCCTTTTCTTGATTTCCCCAAATCAATTATCAAGAATTAGTTTGTAACTAATTCGTAACCTATTTCATAACAATTTGATTTACGTTGAGTTAATTACGTGAGGGATATGACACATGTTAAGCTTTATTTTCTTTGCAGAAAAACCTCTAAAATAAATAGAACTATTATTTAAATTTTTTATCTTACTATCATCATTTCTACTAAACAAATATTTCTATAATATTTATTAAAGTTTGAATATTACTATATTAAAAAAATAAATAAAAATAAAAAATCTTTGTTAAGTTTATTAATCAACTCTATCCAAAAAGAAAAATAAATAAAATTCTATGTTAAGTTTATTAATCAACTCTATCCTAAAAACATTTAAAAGTTATTTTAGTTTATTAATCAACTCTATTATAAAAACATTTAAAAGTTAAAAAATAATTATGAAAATTTACAAATAAGTTTGCATTAGTTGTTTTATGCCATGCCATGCCATCTCGCATGGAGGAAGACGCCCATGCCCATTTTTTTGCTAATTTTCTTTGTTAAATTAGAGGCACTAGCATGAAAATTTTATTTGTTAAGTGTCCAATTCATCCCTTAGTGTCCATCTCGTGTCCTTCCCATCTCCACAACGTAGCCCCATCCACCAGCTCCCAGGGCAGGACGTGAATATTCACAGCGCCTGTTAGACATATTCCTATTCGCGGGTCATGTTTTCCACGGGACCACTCCACATTTTCTTTTTCCAAAATCCTAGCGTGTGAATGGAAATATAAGTGAATATTCAAAAAAATAATGCCCATCTCGCAGGTTCTTTGAACAGCACGACCATGGAGCTCCATGACAATGAATCACTATGAAAAATCTTGGGGTGTGAACGTTAACTTCTTCTAAAAACTCATGAAGATTAGTTCAACTTGTGTGTTTTTCTAAGTTTCTATAGAACCATGATGCCCCTTTGAACATTTCTAATCTTCAACAGGCCATAACTTTTTTATGCTTGGGAGTTTTAGGTTTCCATATATCATTGGAAAGGACTTTCTGAGGCTTATCTATCTAACCATTTCAGAGAGTTGTTTGAGCTGATATTCTACAATGAAAGAACCTCAAGGAATAAATAATCACTAACCACCTTTGGCGTCAAATGGTAACACTCTTTGACATCAATGATGACATTTCACTAACAATTTCCTACTTTGCAATTGATGGAAACACTGAATATTGTAGGTCATTGATGGCGACACTCATTTGTTCATTCTCTGATTTTTGCTTATTCTCTCCATTATTATCCTACAATGTTTTCTAGTTCTCCCCATTTGACATCAGTAGCAAAGTGTCTGGTCAGACCATCACATAATAGGTTGTTGATTATTACAAAAACAACGCTGAAACTTCTACGGATCTCGATTTTAATTAGCAACATGGGGTTGTTACAAAATTCAGGAGTCAACAATATGCATGTAGCAAGAAATTTATTCTCCTTTATTTGTTTTGATGCAACTAAAAGGAAGCTAAAATGCACATAAACCAATTTTTCTATTTCGGCTATAGGAAATGCTTGCACAAAAGTAAACAATAAAAAGTAACCATATCTTATTTGTAGAAATGTGAATGACAGAAGGTAACCCTACTCTAATTCTACGAGAGTAAATCACTGGAAATACACTACTTCATTTTGCAGTCAAATAAATGATAAGGAACAAACCTATGCTAACTTTAGGAAAGGAAAGAAAATAGTTTCAAGAATTGCAGAGAAAAATAAATTCTATTTTATGATGCATGGTAAACCAACTTACAACTCAAAGAAGCAATTCAAATTGTAAACCCTACTTACGAAATAGAAAGCAGGTTTTGCTACAATTACTAATGTGAGGTTTCTATGGGGCCTCTAAAATTCTAAACTCCATCTCCAGGGTTTGATGTGTATTGTTTGTGGCTGCAAGCAATTATTACCTACAACCTTTGCTAAATTAGTGGATGGCCCTCGGTATTACAAGAAGAATGTTGAAACTCCGAAGGGTCTAGACTTTAATTATCAACCTAGGGTTCATACAAACTTAAGAGCAATTATGATTATGTGTGTAGTAGGAAAAGTATTCTCATTTGGTTGAGACGATGTAATCAAAGGAAAATTAAATGTACAGAGGCCACTTTTGCTATTTAGGCTACAGGGAATGCTCACAAAAACAAGGAACAACAAATATACCTACTTAGGTTGCAAGAAAGTAAACAACAAAAGGTAACCCTATCCTATTTGTAGAAAAGTAAATGACAAATGGTAAACCTACTCTATTAGCATAAAAATAAATGGCATGAAATAAACCTACTATGTTTCGCCTTAAAACAATTGAAAAGAAATAAACCCGTGCGAACTACAAGGAAATGAAATATTTTTAATAATTCTATAGAAATGTGATCTATATTCTATTATTCATGGTAAACCAATTTACAACTAAAAGAAAGCATTCAAATAGTAAACCCTATTTATGAAAAAGAAAGTGGTTTTTCGTATATTTATTAGGGTCAGGATTCTAAGGGGTCTCTGCACTTCCAAAATCGATCTCCAAGGTTTGATGTGTGTTGTAATGTGCCCAAGAATTATAAATAGGATTTGAGTGAAAATGTGGTGGTGTTTTAGTGCAATCATTGTACTGCGACATGATGCCCCTATTTTTCTATAGGAAATATTCAAGAGAAATTCTACATGAATTCTAAATGTGATTTAAGGGGTGAAGAAGATAAGGAAGTTTTTAAAAGGGTAAATGATTCTTTCTCAAGCTTAGGTTCCCTTGATGGGTCAATTCACACATCAAATAAGTAGATCCACACTTTCCTATAACTCGTCCAAAAATAAATAAACTTGGTAAAAGATTGCAGAAATACGTAACAATGAGTGAAAATATGAGGATCTAAGTGAGCCACATGCATAAGAAATAACACTAAATACACATACTAAGCAATGTTAACGAATTGAAAGAAAAATGCATGATTGATTGGTAAAAGAAATGTGCATAAATGATAGATAGTATGCACAACTTTTCTTCTCCTTCCTAGCCTAAATAAATTTCTCTTTAATGAATCTATTGCATCTAGGAACATCCTTGATGGTTTGGAAGAGGGGAATATTAACACAATTTTTTAATTTCTCCCAAAATTTCAACTTCCTCTAATGTGTGTGTTTTACAATGGGTCAACCTTTTAGGATAGGGAAGTTTGTTGGGTTGAGTAGGAATTTGTGGCTATTTCAAACGATTGTATTCAGGTGGTGTTGGTTGAGGAGGAGAAAGAATTAGGGAAAGTTTTTGCACTACCAAATGTCTCCACCCTGATGATGGATTTACCCATTCAGGAGGTTGGTTTTGGTATGGTTGAAAAGGATAAATGACAGGTTGGAGAGGACAATACCATGTTGTAGGCATAGAAAGGGGTGAGGTGCTTGGTGGACACCAAGGTTGAAATTTTTCATTATAACTTATAAGGAAAGAGGAGGGATAATTCATACCTTATTGATATGGTCAGGGGCCTTGTGACATTTTTTAGTTGACAAAGAAAAGCTACTCCATGCCTCCTTCTACTCCTTCCTACATCACTTTCAAGCCTAAAAGAGATGGACACTTGTCATTTGAATGGTTTTATTCAAACGTAGAATATATTTCCATAAAATTTAATGGGAACTCATTTCTACGATGCCTCTTGGTGCATATAAGGAAAAACATGGTTAATTCCATTTATGGTTCCTCTTTATTTTTCTTAGTTTATATTGTTTTCATCCGCATGGAAATAGTGTGTAAGATATCATTTTTAAAATATCCAACATAGCTCTGACTTCATACTTAATGACTAAAGTAGAGGATGAAGGAATTACCAGGCCTATTTGGATATACCTCTTTTTCTAGTAGCCCTAAAATGGTTTTTGAACACTATTTTGATGGCTTCATGGTTGAGCAATTAAATAGCTCCATTGGAAAACATATTGAGAGTATCCATTAGTTCTTATCTAACCCGTAGGAGAAATAATAATTCCATTGTGTCAATATCAAGAGTGCAATTATGTGCCCTCTTGTAGCTTAGGTGAATTCTTCCCTCATAGTCTTCTAGTGATTCATCTGGCACCGGGGTCATTATGAGGATTTAATCCCTTGTATCTCTTACTTTGTAGTAATGCCCACAATTGGTGTGGAATTCTTGTTGCCTCTATGCCCATGTAATGATGTTCCTTCCTTCTAAGTTCATGAACCAGTGAAATGTTGAATCATTAGGGGTTGAAAGAAACAATTTGATATTTTTCTCATTTTATGTATAATGATATGTCTTATAGACTACAAAAAATTCAAATATGAAGGTGTTAGGATCAAAAGAATCCATTCCGTGAAAATTTGGAAAAGCAAAAAGGTTAATATTTTTCATATTAACTTCTTCATTTGGCTCCATGGTAGAAAATAATTCAAGCTACATGTTTCTAGCCATAGTATCTATGGTTGATGGAGGTTATTATCCTCCTGAAAGATCCTAAAAAATCCTCACATTATCACCTTAAAAAGCCTCTATACCCTCTATAGATAGAGTTGGATGCTCATAGTCAATAAGTGAAGGTAGGATGTTTTTGGGAGTCGGGGTTTTAGGCAGAAGTTTTACTGAATTATCCCTAACTTTGTGAGGTCAGAAATAAATGAATTTTTTGTTTTATTTTTAGATAGAAATGCCTGCAATATTTTGTATCTTTTTTAAGAAATAAATGGAAGGGAATCAACTAAAGGGGAAAAAAATACCTAATTTAACACCTACTCAATAATGACACCAAGAAGTGATGGCCTTGAGTATTAGGATAAGAATGTTGACAATTTTGATGGTCTCAACTTTAATGATCAAACTAGGGTTCATACAAATGTAAGAGGAGTCAACATTGTGTGTGCAGTAGGAAATGTATTCTCCTTTTGTTGATCTTAGACAATTGAAGGGAAGCTACAATGTACGGAGACCACCTTTTCTATCTAGGCTATAGGACATGTTTAGAAAAACAAGGAACAACAAATATACCTACTCTAGCTTGTAGGAAATCAAACAACAAAAATTAACCCTATCCTATTTGTAGAAAAGTAAATGACAAAAGGTAACCCTACTCTATTTTTAAAAAATAAAATGACATGAAATAAGCCTACTCTGTTTTGTAGGAAAATAAATGACAGGAAATAAGCCTATGCTAACTGTAGGAAAGGAAATAAAATACTTTCAAGAATGTTGAAGAAAAACCAATTATATTCTATGATACATGATAAACCAACTTACAACTGAAGGAAGATATTTAAACAATAAACCCTAATTATAGAGAAGAAAACAATTATTGCTATAGTTACTAGGGTAATTTTTCTACAGGACCTCTCAGATTCTAAAATCCATATCAAGGGTCTCATGTGGATTGTAATGTGCAAACGAATGATAAAAATGCTTTGAGCATATATCTGCATAGTATTACATAATGCTACTCTTTTTCTATAGGAAACAACCAAGAGTAGTTTTATGAGTTGTAAACACAATATAAGGGGTGAAGAAGGTAAAGGAAGGTTATAAAATGGTAAAGGAATCTTTCCTAAGCTCATTTTCCTTTGATGGCTCAATTCACACATCAAACAAGCATATATAGGTTTATTATAGCTCATCTAGACAGAAATCAACTTGCTAACAAATTGCAGAAATGTGTAACAAGGAGTGAAAATATGATGATCTAAGTGATCCATGTGCACCAAAAATGATACTAACTATATATATTAAGAACTATTGTGTAATTGAAAGAAAAATGCATGATTGGCTGGCAAAATGAAAGCACATGAATGATGAAGTATTGGTTGTAGAAAATAAAACAATAGAAGGGATGAGTTAAAATCTAAATGAAGATTGTCATTGCATCAAAGAAACTATTTCTAAATTCATTAAATCAAGATACATAAATAAACCAAAAAGAAGCTTTTTCACTAACCCTACAAAGAAAATATTTTTTATAGATGAGATTTGTGGAAACACGTGACTAAACTAAATGCATGGAAGGTAAAGCTACAAGAAGGGGACCTGAGAACCTAAGTTGGCCCCTAACTAAAGGAGACTTTGGTCCCTTAAAGGAAAATCAGACAGGAAACAAACAAGTGATTGTTATTAATCAAAGAATTTACTCAGACATGAAACATGACAAGACTGAAATAATGGGCAAGAAAACATTCTCTACTATTGGCAATATTCTCCAATTATTTGAATCCCTAATGGGTTAATAAGGCCCCTTATTTATACAAAAAATTAATTAGGGTTAGCCTCCTTGAAGAGAGGATTGCCTCCTTAAAAAAACCCTATAATGTAGAATCTGGTTCCTAATGACTTTAAAACTATATATGGACGTGATAATGTCCCATAGTGAGTCAACTTTTGATTATCCTTCCATAAGCGACAAGCCCCATAATTTCCTCTTGTTGGACTCGCATGATTTGCATCAAATATCCTCAATATCCTACACAATAAATGCATTAGGAATACAAGATTTGTACCATCTTAAGAACATATCAAAGATGAAAAACACATTATTAAGTGCAAAAGGAAAGATCAAATGCACCTAATGATGGTTATATGGGCCTTTAGTTATACCTATTTGGAAGGAAAATGATAACTCTACTAAAACTATTACTCATACTTTGGAAACCTATTCATCTTGTTGCTTTTCATTCATTATCTTGATGGCTTGTCTCACATCCTAAGATGTTTTAGATGTGGTAGCCCCTTTTTTATGGAACTCTGTAGTCTCCTCAAGTTATGTTTTTACCCTATATTCCACTTCCTAGTCTTGATGCTCCTATAGGCCAAAAGTAAGGAACAATTAAACTTGAGTCCAATCGAGTGGACTTCAAGTCTTTGGATGATTCTTTTGTAAAGAGGTGTTTTGGCCAATGCACTCCCAAAATTTTCAGGTAAATTGTGTTATGTTATCCTTAAATTCTCAGGAAATGTGTGCCATATTCTTTGGCATGCCTGTAGGCTTTCCTCACCCAATAGCCTAAACGAATACTGAAAGTGAATTATTTCCTTTTCCTACCTTTCCTTGTACATTTTTTCCATGGTGGTATATTTTTCTATGAGATTGTGAATGGAAATGATGAGATGCAGGGATGGAAGCTTTACCTTGGCCCATAGTGGTTCTTCTACATCCTCTGTTACCTTTATCTCGATCTTTGTTTCCATAATTTCTTCATGGTTTATCCATGAAGCTAGAACCATTAATTGTACATTTCCAAATTGAGATTTTGGGTCCTAGATGTTCATGTTAATATCCCTTTTTTATCTCTATCGCATTACATATCCATATTTATAGCTCTCTCACCCTTTCCATACTCCACTTCCCTTTCGCATCTCTCTCTCTCCTCCAATTTCCCTATGCATTTCTCTCTATCTATATGTATCTCTCCCATATCCCTCTATCTCTCTTTCCCTAAAAATTTCCTCTCTATTAATTCCTTTCCCTATTCATTTATATAAGCCCCCTCTTCTTATCCCTCTTTCTATCTCATTTATTCTTTCCATATTCCTCCCTATCTCTTCCATTTCATGTCACTCCCTCTCCATATTCTCCTTCTTCCCCACTATCTCTCCCCCTTTCCCTATTTGTTTCTCTCTACCCCCATCTTTCCCGCATTATATCTCTTTCTCTATTTTCCTCTTCATTTGTATCTCTATCCTTATTTATTTATTTGTTTCTCTCTATATCCCTTTCGATATTCACCCTTCTCTCTCTTTATTTCCCCTTCTCTCTCCCTCTTCAAAAATCATCCTTCCCTCTCTCTCCATGTCCCCCTAAAACTCCCTCTCTACCTCTTTTCATATTGCTTTTTATCTTTCCTACTCTAACTATCATTGTCTCTCCCTCTCTCCCCCCCTCTCTCTCTCTCTCTCTCTCTCTCTCTCTCTCTCTCTCTCTCTCTCTCTCCATATTCACCCTTCTCTCTCTTTATTTCCCCTTCTCTCTCCCTCTTCAAAAATCATCCTTCCCTCTCTCTCCATGTCCCCCTAAAACTCCCTCTCTACCTCTTTTCATATTGCTTTTTGTCTTTCCTACTCTAACTATCATTGTCTCTCAAAAAATTGTCTATATCTAACACCACTTTCATTTTTCCTCCATCATCCACTCTCTTTCCATATCACTCCTTCTTTCCATCACCCTTGCCCCTTCTTTCTCACTTCCTCCTCCACCTATCCTTGTTTCGTCTCTCTCCTTATACTCCCTCATATATTCCTACATATTCCTCCTTCCCTCCACTACTTCATCTCTCTCCCTAACACTCTACTCCCTATTTCTCTCTCTCCCTACCCATTTATCTATCCCATTCATTAAGTGTTTACAAATGTCTCACTACACCCAATTTCTCCCTCCTCACCTATCCCTTTCTCTTGCTCTTTACCATTATATCTATGTTTCTCTCTCACTTTCCCTCTCCGTATTCGCCCACTTCTCTCTCTATTCCTTACCCCATCATTCTCTCTATCCATAATACCCTTGTGTATATACACCTTTATATAACCCTTCCACCCCTCCCTATTTCCCCCTTCCCCCCATCTACCTTTCCCCATCAATATCTCTATATCTTCCTCTATTTTTCTAGCTCCCCCTCTCTATCTTTCATTCCCTATCCCTTTCTCTAACTCTTTCTCCCTATGTATAGACTCTGCATGCCTCCTCCTCTCTCTCTAATCCCCCCATCCCTCTACACATTTTTAATATGTTTTTCTATCACTCACCCTCTTCCCGTCCCTACTTTTATCTTAGTCTTTGTTTCCCTATTCCCCACTCTTTCTCTTTTATTTTTGTCAACACTCACTCTTTTACCCTCACTCACCCCTCTCTCCCCCTTTCCCTATCCCTTTTCTTCTTTCTTTCCTTATGTTTATCTATTTTTATCCCTATCTCCCTCTTTATCTCTCTATCTCTAACCCATCCATCTCTCTCTGTCTCCCCGTATTCTTCCCTTCTCCCTTCATTTTTACATTCTTCCCTCTACTTTACCTCAATGTATACAATATAATAGGAATGAATGCAAATTATTAATGTTGTTATGTTATTACTTTGCTTGCATTATTGTATAAGAAAAAAAAACATTTTTTTCCATCACTTTGTCTCCTAATAACACTTACATGTCACTATTAAAAAAAAAAAAATCATGTCGCAAATATTTTATTTAAGCTATTATTCTATTGTGAACGTGATTTTCTTGAATATTTTGGCATATTCTTATTTTATTAAAACATTTTAGAGATAAGAAACTTAGGAAATTTATCAGGAAATTCTAGAAGGAAGTAATTACCCCTTGAAAATATCTAATATCTAAGAGAAAATTAAACATTAGGTATGGATAAACATATGTATCCACCCATCCCTTACTCAAATCCTTACACAATTGATGGCATGGTGGAATCTAGTTTATTTCTAGAGGAAAACCATATGCATCCAATCAATGCCATTCATATTCCAATGTTAAGTTTACATCCAACCAATCTTCCATAAAAAACAATAACGTAGTTGAATAAAACACTCAAAATTTCCATTATGTAGTATCGAGTGGTGCAATTAAAGAACTAAATAATTCACAACCTTCTAGGGTAGAGGTTGGTTAGTTGTGGAGCCTAATGATCTTCTTGATTTATAATTATTGTTAATATCCACATTTAGATCCTTATTCCTTATTGGTGAGGGGTTATGCCCCACAAAATTCATCATCAAGTCATGGATATGATGGTAGAAGCTACGTTAGGGATTTTTTTCCTTGTAACTATATTGTAGTTTTTATTATCGAATTGTATTTTGGTTGTGTATGATCAAGAGAGCTTTGTAATCGAGAGAGAGGAGACTATGAGAGAGAAATTAGGAGAATGTAGTGGATGTGTTGTATGTTGTACTCCTTCATTTTCTTTGATGAAATAGAAGGAAGGAATATATTTTTCTCTATGGATGTATCCTAAATCAAGTGAGTGATATATACTGATGTTGCATTTTTATTGTGTCATTCTATGTTTTAATTTTGCATTAACTTTGATTGTTTTTCTCCATGATGTTATTCCTAAGAGAGGAATCTCATTTGCAAAATCGATTCAAATACTTGTATTTTTACTATGAAGACTAGACAATTAGTGATTTCACTCCTAATCACAACCATCAAGTGCATGAAGTTCTATAATGTACTAATGAAGGGATCCACACTTTGTGTCCACCTTCTTTGCTTCAACTATCTAGTGCACAATGAACTCCTAGATGTATTAATGTGGATCAAATTTCTCTAATGGTCCTTGAAGTTGAATTACATAGATGAAATAGTTATTTGTAATGACACAAAATTTTGAAATGAGTTTTCGAATAAAAAAATGATGCACCTAAATTAATGTTTTTACTTTCTTAAATTCACATTCACATTCTTTAGTTTTTGTTAGGATAATTTTAGGCATAAAATTAGTTAAAATATTGAACACTAGTAATCACATTGTTATAGACCATCAAGCTATTTTTAATACAATAAAAAGGCTCGTTATTCAAAATATTTTAATGTTGGTCGTCATGAAATATTAGAATCTATTATAAAAAGTTCCACAAGGAAACACCGTTTGATGTCACACGCATACCATATTTTTAAAGTAAATAGAAAATAACTTTGAAATAATTTTCTTGTTAGATATAACATTGATAATTCAGTTTGAATTTATTATAACGACTTATTATTGCATTTCCTCATTAAACATGAAGTTAATTGATTTTTTTAAGGAATTAATACAAAATTTTTGGCATTAGAATACTAGACCATCATCCAATCTAAAAGACATGTTAAATTTGTGGAGACGTAAATTCCCACAAGCGAGCATTAAAAACTTTCTTGACATGATAGAAATAGAACTTTATGAGAGATTCAATGTTGAATACGTGGAACTAAACATGTGCCAAATATATCTGGAGAAACTAAAACCTTCATATATTATAACACTGTAGGTACCATGTACAATTTTATTAATTTTAGATACATATGTAGATATCTGGAATGGTTTGAAATTTAATATTATGTGATATTTCTCATGTTCGCATTATGGTGCACATGGTTCTAGTGATTTGATTTGATGTTGGTATTGGTTCATGATGGTAGCTATCTCATGTTGGTGTTGATGTCAACCCTATGTAGTGTAGCTAATCTTATTGATATCATTCTTATAGCATGATAGCAACTAGTTGAGTTGGCATTGATATGGTGATGTTTGCATTGGTTAACCCTTGATGCAACCTTTTGATGGTGTAGGATGATGGCAGTGATTAGCGATTGATCATGTCTCAGTGGTATTTACATGTTGACGAATATGGCAAATTAGGTCATCACGCTTATGTTATTGTTCATGACTTATTGCAACGGTGTATTAACTTTATGAAGATTTTGGTGATGTGATACAATGTGTTACAGGTTTGTACAAATGTGTTATAGCTTATGTAAGTTTTTGTGGAGAGTAAAGGACTTGTTGGCAAGCTTTCCAACTGTTGTTTGTTGGCCCTTAGGGAAACATGATAGTATCAATTTGGATACTTCTTCTTTCCATATACACAGGTGTCAAAGGATATGATAGAGGCTTGGAGGATTGGAAAGGAGTTGAGAAGGTAGCCAAATAGGTCGTAGAGGCTCTGGGCTGAGATTCTATGTTTTTCCTTATGTTTTTCCCCAACCGTATGGAGCTAAGCATGTGCATGCGGTTGAAGGGATCCAACTGCATGGAGATAGGCTTTTCCATGCAGTTGCAACCAAGATCAATTAGCTCTCTGTGTGCAGTTGAAATTCCATGAAAAATTCTTTGGATTCCTCGTGGAAATCAGAGGTATTTCGGCATGGAAATTCTCAGAAGATTCTAAATTAATTCTTAAAGGTCGGGAATCATTTGACAAAGTTTTCTAATTGTGTGAACACCTTTAGTGCACAAGTAGTGGTGATAGTGGCTTGATTTTTTCAACCATGTGCACTTTTGATCCTAGTCCAAAAGTGCAATTCACCCTGCATGTTTTATATTATTCATTTTTTGAGATGGTTGATGGTTGAACGAGCGATAGTGTAAGTTACATAAGGTTGCATTGTGTGACTATGCTTCAGAACTAGTTGTGAGCATAGATGCTTCAATATATGTGTTCCATTGGCAATAGAATGAGTAGATCTATTTACTGAAGTAGTGTTTTGATTCAGAACTTTAGATTGCACACCAAAGAAGCAAAGAATTGTACCAAAGGTGTTGGTAGAGATGGAGAATTTAGTATAGCTCCATATTTGATACTCTCATTATTGTTTTGTAGGTGTTGTTAGTGAATTTGGCACATAACCATTGTGTTGTATGCTTATAATTATATTATGCATAATTTACAATTTGGAGTGAGGGTTTTATATGATGGTTGAAAGTGTGATATGTTTATGCCGCTGGATGATTATATTGTTGTAGATTTAATGATTATATTGTGGCCACTATTTTTTCTTGAGTGGAGAGCATATGTTTCTGGTGATTTTATTTGATTTATTTATGGTGTCTAGTTGTGGGAGATCATATTACATAGTTGAATCATTTTGAGTACAAAGTCTTGGGATCTAGTATGAAAATAGATGAAACAAGGTCCTTATAGAGTAGAGGAGAAATGACTTCATGGGTGTGGAGCAGTGATGGTGAAGCTTTAGCGAAAGGAACAATTTCTCCATCTAGATAGAGTTAGGTGAGGACTGTTAGACGTGGTGGCTTTCAGCAGATGGTAGTTCATAGATCCATGTGAGAACACAACCTTTTGATTTTATCAGTAGTATTGAGTGTCCAGGTTGATTGGTGTTAACCAATAATATATGAGGTCAAGTCTCCTGACTGATGGGAGTCATTCATCTATGTAAAATACATTATTTTATTATTAGAAGATTTAGAACAGCGCAACCGTAGCAAGGGTGGTTTTTTTCCTGGTGAAGGTTTTTCCACCAGATATATTGTGTCTCATGTGTTGATCCTTTCTTGTGTTCTTGTTCATGGTTATGTTACTCAGATGGTTTACTTGTTGCTTATTATTCTGCATAGATCTACAATTTTTTGATGAGTTGTTTCTAATCAACTGTCTATGATTTAGTAATAATTTTAAAGTTGTAAAATTGTATAACAAGTCACAGTATTGATTCACCACCTCCCCCCCTCTCAGTAGTGTTCAATTTTTTCCAGAAATTGGTATCCTAGTGGCGCTCTTGGTTTCATCTTGATCACTAGAGAGTAGATCTAGGGTTTGTTGGAAAAAATTTGAAAAAAAAAATAGAATGAACTCTTAAGGAATACCTATTCTTACTGCTGAAAATTTCAAGGTATGGAAAGAACATGTGGAATATAAATTATTTTCTAGTGGATATAAATTATGTATATTTGTTTTCGAAGGATATGGTGATGATTCACCTTCATCCAAATAAATGAATAAAAATTCTCAAGCAAGTCAAATTATTCTTGAAAATCTCCATAATGCAGATTTAGAAAAGGTTGGAGATTTGAAATCTACCAAGGCGGTTTAAGACAGATTTCATATGTTATTTAGAGCAAGCTACAACAGAAGAGATGAAGATATTGAGAAGAGCAATGAAAATAAGAAGAAGAAGAAGAAATCCAAGAAGAACAAAGCTTCAATTAAACCAATTGTACAAAAAGAAAATAGATTTGAAGATATAAACCGTAATGATTTAGTTTTGAGTTATTTTTTTATAGCAACCATGATAATCGTTTAGATCTGATTGGTGAAGAAAAATATGATAACCTTTATATGCTCTTTAAAGTTAAATACAAATCTGCATTAGTTGTTGTTGAATAACTTTCTAATGAAATTGGTAGACTAAGTGATGCATGTAAGGAGCATGGGAAGAAATTGTAGATTTGTAATGAAAAGGAGAAAAATATCAAGGAAGAGATCAATACCTTGAGGACATAACTATAGAATCGAAAAAAAAATAGAAGAAGTCAATTACAACAAGAAAAAGGATAGGAAAAATTATGTTGAAGCACTTGAAGGTGTGATTGGCAAATTGATAAAGCATCTTGGAGAAAAGGACCAAAAACTTGAGTAACTGAAGAGCACCATAGTAGTGAACAAATATGGAAGAATTTTTCAAAAAGGAGAGAAAATCTTGCATGCAGGAAAGAATGATAAAGAAGAACCAAAGAAGCATGAAACAAAGAATGTGACCAGCAATAGCAGTAAGAAAGGAGAAAGAAAAAAAATTCACTAGCAACATCAAAGTAGAAAACCAAAGGGAGCTTTCACATTTAGAATATACTTTTCTCCTATTGTTGGAGGTAGCAACTTTCAGAGGAGAAGTAAAAACTCCTTTTTCCCCCTTCATGGACGAGATTAGTGCTTCAACTACCACAATTTTGGACATGTGGCAGCTAATTTAGGACGAGAATGCACACTTCTATGTGGTAGTTTGATCAGCCAAGTAGAGGATCTACATTCAGGTATAGAAGTTCATTTAATGGTTTTTTTTTTGCTTGTAACTTCTTTGGACATAAGGCCATTAACTAAAAATCTAACATGAGGAGATGGAGATTTGGAATGAGCAATAAAATATCATATCCTTTAGCTACATATCTTGGTCATATAGAGTGTTATATGTGTCATAATTTTGAGCACATGGCCAAGGATTGTAAGATGCCTAGATCCTTGAGTCCTTCAGATAAAAAGCAACAGATAAAGGAAAATGTACAAACAAGGAACTAACCAAGGAATACGTGGAAGAAGAAAGATGGGAAGCTAGGATGTTGTGGCATTACACTTTTTTCGTGTGATGAGGATGCTATGTAGTATATTGATAGTGGATAGTCACACCATATTTCAAGAGATAAGAGAAATTTTCATTTTGTGAATAGAACCAAGAATGGTCGTGTTTTGTTTGAAGGTAATGAATCAACAAGAGTATTTGGAAGCAATAAATCCAATCTTGGTGAGAAAAGGACCAATGTTGATGATGTTTGGCTCACTGAATATCTAAGGAATAATATTTTGAGTGTGAGACAAATGGTTGATAGAGGGAAAAAGTGATCTTCAATTCCAAATGTTGCACCACCTAGCAAGAAGGTTCAAGGAAAGTGATTGCAAAACCAGATAATGTGTATGTGTTGAAGGGAAGAGTGGTTAATAATAAGAGACCAACAGAGTACTCTTCCTCATCAGATTCAGAGTATAAGAGATCAACCCCTACTGCAATCCATTCTTGCATGTTATATCTACTTGACTGTAACAATATATATGAGACAAGCATGATCTTAGGGGGAGTATTGGTAGCTTGAGGAGTACCAAAAATAATGAATTTTTATCCAATTCCACCATGCCTACTCAAGTCCAAAACATCAACATACTTTTAGCTATATCATGCTTAGGGATAGATATTTCTCCAAGGCTTATTTTTTCTGTTTATATTTCTTTTCACTCATTATTTTTGCAGTTGATGTATTTACAATGTATGAGTGGAAAATACATGTATATCAACCTTGTTGCAACATTTGTTGATCATATTTTTGCTACGCTAGCATGACGACATATTTGAAATTTCATGCATACTGTGACTCGAAACATATACCATCCATGTATGGGTTGTTATATTCATTTTATTACAATGATTTATTTATCATGATTCATCATTTTATGTTGGTCAAGGGTCCAATTATTAGTGGTTTCGGTCATTATGTCGATAGTCATGTTATGGAGGAACCTTATGGAGTCATCTTCCAGCCACATGTATGGGCTAATGTTGATGTAACAATCATGTTATGTCAGTGATTCATTGATCCATAGGATATGATCATAGTCACCATGTATTTATTGATATATTCACGTAAAATTCTCATGAAGCCTACTTTTATTGTACTTATCTTTGGTTCATTTAGTCATGAGTCATGAAGTGAAGTTATGGTCATATATTTTTCATGTATGAGGTCTTATGCCATTTCTATAGTCATTTATTTATCAATGTATTAGTCATTTGAGTCATGGTCATGTGGAGTATTGGTCCATATGGTGCTTCTTTCTTAGCAAGGAACCAATCTTGCAATGGAGAAAATTCACTTCAGGATGGGGATGATATTAGAGATTGCACATTTTCATGGGGAGAATTATTTTCTCTTGTTTCCTTCAACCATAAAATATTTTTGGCATTATGATCCGCTTGGAGGTGTTATAATGTGCCTCATGCCATGTTATGTTTGTTGAGGGTTGGCCTCATTATATGGGCAAAGAGGTTGATGATACCCATTGATGTTGTTGTTATGTGGTTGCTCTGTAGATGTTGGTTGATTCCTTTATGTGCATATTATTGGATATTGTTTGAGGTTGCCTATTGTTTATTGTTGCCTCATGTGCATATTGTTCTTGCTGCTAGAGGTTTTTTAGTGTGGCATGTTTCTTTGACATTGTTTGGTTCATATGTTGCTTGTTGCTTATATGGAGAGTACAGTCATTGGTTGATATGTATTATATTTCAACCATATAGAGATTAATTTCTCCAGTATGTACTTGTATTCTTTTTTCCGTATTATATAGATTTGACCCTTTTCCATTGATGTCAAAGTGGGAGTGATATAGGATGATGGTCTGGAGATTGTGTGTGGTTGTTGTCGTAACTTATTTTTACCCTTAGAATTATTTTACAATTTTCTTTTGATTGCAAGAAAATATAAAAAATACAAATAAGAAAAGAAATGAAAATAAAAGATTAAAAAAAGGAGAAAAAGAAGAAAGAGAAAAAGAAAGAAAGAAAGAAAATAAAATAAAAAGGAAAAAAAATTAACTAAAATTCCTTTTAAATACTTATTTTCTTATAATTTTTATAATATTTTTTACCCATTAAATATATATATATATATTTTATATTATTGATCCTAGGTATTCTAACTATATTATTAAATAATTTTGACCCCGGTCCTTGAGTCAAACTAGCCGTTGGTCAAGTTAGCCATTGGAGGCTCTGCTCGGACTATTTAACATGCTAAGCTGGATCTGTTTCTTCATCTTGTCCTGACGATGAACCACACTAGTTGGTTCGAAACGCGTCGACAAATGGTATTCCATGTGATTTTCGCCGAAGAATCTCTCACAAACTTGATATGGATCACAGAAGCCTAAACTCGTTAAAAAAAATTATCTTTGAGAATATGCACACACATTTAAATGTGACTAACTGTATTGTTTTTATTCAGCAATTATATATATATATATATATATATATATATATATATATATATATATATATATATTAAATAAATATGTAAAATAATATCTTAACTTGATTGTCGCCGAAGACATAATTTTTTCACATCTTCCAATGGTGACGATGCTACGTTCCTACATAAATGATGATAGATGAATTGCGAGAACCCTCACATTCTTGACAGTTAATTGGGGCGGGGTGTGCAAAATAGTTTCCCTAATCCCGCGTTGTATATGTGTCCACCTGAAATGAATTATGGGACCCCCTCCATCAAAAACCATATATTTCCACCACCCCCCCCACAAACCTCTTATCATCCTCCCCTACTATTTTTGTCATTACTACCCTCTACCAGCCTTCCACAATTTCTAGTCTCATCTATTTCTCCTACCAAACTAGTCTAGTGACCATTGTCGCATTTATTACTCCCACCATCATTCAAAACATTTAATCCCCCATGCCAATAAATGTTAATTCAAAAGAAAACTATTATGAACAAAATAATAAAGCCATTACCCTGCTAAAACAAATTACTTTAGCTTCTACTTGAAACCAGAGCTTCTAGAACATCAGCGAAGTGAATTCCAATGACCAGCAGTGTTGGGAATAATACTGAGAGGGGGTGTGAATCAGTGTTATCAGATCAATAATTTTTCATTTCCCAAACAAATTTATATACGCTACTTTTGTGAAGTGAACTAGCATGTACACGCTATTGTGATTAGATAAACCAGCGTATACCTAGAGAACTTCTGATTTAGCCAATTTATCATGTGTTCATCTTTAACCAGTGCATCAGTAACTTATTAAACAGTGCAGAAAAAATAGAATAAAAAATCACACATAAGAAACACACATGAACACCAAGATTTAAGGTGGAAACCCAATGTGGGAGAAAAATCACCTGCTGCTATCTTCTTTTAATATAAGAAAAACCTATTTACAATCTTATACAGGTGAAAACTCATACCAGTATGCAGGCACCCACCTGCAGAAGGCTACAACCTTCTCTCATTTCCAAGCTGCAACTAGAAGGGAGATCTAACCCCCTAGCTCTTGTACTAGATGATCCATTTACTATTACATAGGTGCCGACCTACAGAAGGCTCCAACCCTCACTAGTTTTCGAGATGCTATTGGAAGGGAGCTCCAACCCCCTTGCCCTTGTACTAGCCAATCTATTTACTAGTATGTAGGCGTCGACCTATAGAAGGCTCCAACCTTCACTCATTTTCCAACTGCTACTGGAAGGGAGCTCCAACCCCCTGGCTCTTGTACTGTCCGATATGTTTACTAGTACATAGGCGCCAGCCTATAGAAGGCTACGACCTTCTCTCTTCCTCGAGGGACCACGTTTCATTAATTTTCATACTGGATACCCCTGCAACACAACACCACAATCTGAAGGCCACGTTTCATCAAATTTTCATACAATACCTATCAGCAAAACTGAAGCTCAAAATAAATAACCAGTGTAATACAACTAATTACTGAAAACCCATCATCACTAAATCAAATCACAACCAATCAAACTGAACATTCAAAACACTTTCACCATAACACAGAGTAGAACCCATAACTCTGCAACAACAACTAGAACCAATTGCAACTTCAAGCATCATATTTCATAATGTATACACTACTTTTATGTGCCGGACCAGTGTGTATATGCACTTTTAAGAAAGGGAACCAATGTATAGGTCTGCAAATACTAACTTAAAACTTCACAACTATTCTACACTTCAGCCATACCCATATTATAAAATTTACAGAATAAAACATGTGTTAATATTAAGATCTAGACCAATCAACATCAGATCATGCGATCATAAGTCATTTGAGTTCTTATGATCCCGATCTAACATTGTATCCAAGGTACACAAAATATTTCAGATCATCTCATAATCATAGCCCCTACAACATAACATATACTTCAGATAGAAGTATTCCTCAGAAACCCATTCACTTGCACCCTCTTGGCCTAATGATCTTATCCTCCTTATATAGTTTTAGGCCTTTATCAATACCTCGGACCAAACCCACTTAGGACCCATGGTATTCTTGAGTGGGATCAAATAGTCATTACTCTACTCAATATTGTGGGATAATACCATGGCATAGACCCCTGGTATTCTTTTCTCTTGAATTTCCTTGTTTTTTCAACCTGTACTGGCTTTTCCTCTTATGAGAGTGCGTGTATATGTATATGCTCTTTTTTCTATGGACCTGTGCATACATGCTACATATAAAAAATGAACCAGCGTATACTTCACTTTCGTCAATCTCTGGAGTCTGATCTATAATCCTTTGTTGTTAACTTGTTGCACTGTCAATTGTCATTTATGTGAGTTTCCATCAAGGAAAACATCTATATCATAATTCCAATAATCTCCCACTTTGGACTTGATGGCAACCAGAACACCAAGATACTCTCCCCCTTTGACATCAAAGGCAAAGGGAAGACCAAGATATTCTCCCTCTTTGATATTCATTGTGTTATCCATTCTCCCCCTGAGTACATGCATAGTCTACAATGACATTTTTAAAAAAGAATAGCATGACCCTATAACTCAACTAAGTGAGTATGAATTCCCTAAGACCGATGTCTCATACATACATCAATCACCAAACCAAGTGGGGATACACCAAATTTTACTCATCCACCCAACCAAGTGGGGATATACCAAATGTTTATAGATCACTGAAATACCAATTATCACATCATCCTTCCCATGCATAGCAGGGTTACAAATCAAGTATTTTCATGACCTTTAAATCAAATGATATACATTACATTTATAACAAGGACCAAAAATCTAAATAATACCATGATAGTCATCAACAACTATCATACACCATATATGATCTGTACCATCAACATTTGTCAGTAGCATCAAGATCAACAACCTATATATGTCCATCATTAAAAGATTCACCTGAATCAAATAACTATGTGGATCAAGAAATATAATTATCGTCATGTACCAAGGTCTTCTAATATAATGCCAACAATGCGTTATTAGAAACATATGCTCCCCCTAAACCTGTGCCAACTATTCACTATCAGATCTGATCATTGCATTTGTTAGTAAGAATCATCAAGCCATCATCACCAACCAGTTATTCATCAACTTATTAATAGCTTATGAGGGCCAAAGAAACTTCCACATGTCATTAGCATACTATAACCATCATCAATCAGAACAAAATAGATAATTGATAATCAACTGAACCATACCAGACCCCTTTTCCTGAGTCTATCCCACTACTTTTTCTTCAAAACACCATATACGCGACTGTGCAGCTTCTATCCCACGTATATACGTAACTTCTCTTCATAATAATTGCGTATGAGAATTGGAATACTAAATTTTTACACTTTCAGCTCCCCTTGGGTCTGTTATGTCTGTAAACTGAGCTATGCCACATCTTTCTGACAACAATTCCTTCTTCTTCAATACCTTGGATTGTGATGATGTTTTCTCCTTTTGGTACGTTGGATGAAATTTTCTCTTTCTTTCTTTTCCTATGTGCCCAAACTTGTTACAAGCATAACATCTTATATGTTTCATATTCCCTCTATATTAGTCAATGGCTTTGTGACCAAACATATTGCAAGAAAAACAATATCCCTTAAAGTACGTGAAAGCTGATGATCTTTCGGTGTCACTGTTAGTAGCCTGAACCATTCTACTTCTGCATCTGGTTGCAACATGTTCAAAATTATGACATATAAAACATTCAACATTATTCATCAGAGGAAATAACCGACTATCACTTCCATAGTTAGGAGTAAATGATTTTCTTTGAAGACTTTCTTTCCTTGGTTGTTGATGGGGTTGACCTCTTACCTCCTTGTTGATGATTTTCGAATTTGCATTAGATTTCTTTTCCTCATCTTGTGAGCTAGATTCACCTTCAATAGTTTCATGAAAACCAATACTAGTTTTAATGGAAGGAGACCTTTGACTACTAAGAATATTATCCAAAATCTTAGTACTGTCTTGAAATCATAACAATTTATCCTTTTCTTCTAATTTACGTTTTAAGATATTTACATCAACCTGATATTGCTCTTCCTTTTCCAGATGTTGCTTCTTCATGATTTCTTTAGCCTCTCTTCCTTCTTCCACTTGCCTTAATTTGAGAATCTCATTTTTGTGTTCTTCATCTGCTTGAGGTAGTTCTTCATTCTGATTATTTGAATTTTCAAGATCTTCTTTTAGAAAGAGGATCTTAGATTTAAGACTTTCATAGTAACTGGATCTATCTTTAAGTCTGTAAATTGTTGTACTCTTTTCATTTACTTCATTTCTTAATGATGTCACTTCTTCCTACAACGTTTGACATTAATCTCCCTATTCCTTGTATTGCTTCCTTACTTTGTTTCCTTCCTCCAATTGAGATTTTAATCTGGTAACTTCTTCTTTGAAGGCACACTCCCTTTTGTTAAATAAATATTGTTGATCTCTAATTTTATCTGTGATTCTTTTAACTTCTGCCTCTATATTTCTTTCACTATCACTTTCAATATCTTCAACATTACATGAACAAAGAAAAGTATCACCAGAGGACCAAAGATTTGTACTTGATACTTTTTTTTCTTGTTCATATTCAATCTAAGGTTGTTTTGAATTTGAATACTTTCTTCCACCTTATGGCCAATTGTCTCTATTGTTGTCACTATTCCTTTTAGATGTCTTCTTCTTCTGAGGCGCTTTCTTCTTTAGCTTCTTTCCCATTATTTCTACAGATCTTTTTTACGCAATCAAGCTTTTGCCAAAGGACCTGCTCTGATACCAATTGTTGGAAATAACACTGAGAGGGGTGCTGAATCAGTGTTATCATATCAATAATTTTTCATTTCCCAAAAAGATTTATATATGCTACTTTTGTGAAGTGAACTAGCATGTACACGCTAATGTGATTAGAGAAACCAACGTATACCCAAAGAACTTGTGATTTAGCCAATTTATCATGTGTTTATTTTTAACCAATGCATCAGTAAATTATAAAGCGGTGCAGTAAAAACAAAATAAACCATCAAACATAAGAAACACACATGAACGCCAACATTTGAGGTGGAAACCCAATGTGGGAGAAAAACCACCTGTCGTTTTCTTCTTTTAATATAATAAAAACCTATTTACGATCTTGTATTGGTGCAAACTCAGACGAGTACGCGGGCACCCACCTACAAAAGGCTTCAACCTTCTCTCATTTTCTAGCTACTACTGGAAGGGAGCTCCAACCCCCTAGCTCTTGTGGTAGCCGATTCATTTACTAGTACGTCGGTGCTGGCCTACAGAAGGCTCCAACATTCACTCATTTTCCAGCTGCTACTGGAAGGGAGCTCCAACCCCATAGCTCTTGTAATATCCAATCCGTTTACTAGTACATAGGTGCAACCAATAGAAGACTCCAAACTTAACTTGTTTTTCAGCTGCTACTGGAAGGGAGGTCCAACCCCTGGCTCTTATACTGGTTGATCTATTTACCAGTAATAGAAGGCTACGACCTTCTCTCTTCCTCGAGGGACCACG
Source organism: Pinus tabuliformis (assembly GCA_031772625.1). Taxonomy (NCBI): domain Eukaryota; kingdom Viridiplantae; phylum Streptophyta; class Pinopsida; order Pinales; family Pinaceae; genus Pinus; species Pinus tabuliformis. Next base: position 474,468,716 of record CM062809.1, on the reverse strand, counting down.
TTTCATTAATTTTTAGACTAGATACTCCTAGAACACAACACCACAATCTAAAGGCCACGTTTCATCCAATTTTCATACTAGACCCATCAGCAACATTGAAGCTCAAAATCAATCAGAACTACAACACAACTAATTACTGAAAACCCATCATCACTGAAAAAAATCACAATCAATTAAATTGAACATTCAGAACATTCTCACCAGAACATAGAGTAGAAGCCAGAACTCTGGAACAACAACTAGAACCACTTGCAACTTCAAACATCAGATTTCATAATGTATACGCTAACTTGATGTGCCGAACCAGTGTGTATACACACTTTTAACAAATCGAACAAACGTATAGATCTGCAAATACTAACTTAAGACTTCACAACTATTCCAAACTTCAATCATACCCAACTTATAAGATTTACAGAATAAACATGTGTTGGTATTTAGATCTATCCTAATCAACATCAGATTATGCAATGATAAGTCATTTCAGTTCTTCTGATCCTCATCTGACATTTTATCCAAGGTGAACAAAATATTTCAGATCATGTCATAAGTGATGGGACCAGCCCAACACTGTTCAGACTTTAGGCAATTAAATCATTGTTTGTGTGATTATATGATTGCATAAATATTACAATTGTGATGACATGTGTGAGTATCAGCCATCAGATATTTTGGAAAAGGGTTAGGTGGAAATAAATTTCACAATTAAGTCTGTGTACTCGCCTCAAGTCGCATTTCCCACTCCTTGCTATGCCAAAACTCCTCCTTCGTTGTTCACTTGGTCATTTTCGTTGTGCTTGTCGAGGGTTCGTTCTGCTTTGGCTCTATGAGTTGGGTGTGCAACTTTGCTACAAGTTCTGGGCATGCCTCTTGGTAACTTCTGTACAGGTTTCTTTATGTCTACGTGGGTAGTCTCTAGCTTGGTTCGTTGGGCTGTTGTGAGTGTTCCTGTCATCGCCTGGGTAAGTGGCTCTCTGTATATATATATATATATATATATATATATATATATATATATATATATATATATATATATATATATATATATATATATATATATATATATATATATATATATATATATATATATGCGTTGTTGGCTCAACAAGTCATCGTGTTCCGAGTTGTAGTTTGGTATATCATGTTCTTGTTTGAAAATCAGTGTTTAACTTGCGTTCAAGCTCAAAACGATGGTGTCCTTCCATCCTCAGCTCCAATGCAGGTAGTCCCTCTCTCCTTGATTCAATTTGTTGTTTTATTTCCTCAGCTCCTAACCTGTTTGCTCCTTCATCTCTGCAGTTTGTTGAAACCCATGGGCGGAAAGATTGTCCTCTATTCTCACTGCAATCCCTCAGGTAAGATAAATGTGTTTTCTGTTATTTACTTTTCATGCACTGTAATTTCGTTTTCCTTGATAATGTGGCACTAACACCTATGTGTCGGCCTCTCTGCAGGTGTTGGGGTTTGCAGTTGGAGGTCTTGGCAATGAATGCTTTGGTCTTTGTCTGGTAGGATCTGTCAACATGAATTTCCTTTAGTCCTCATTATGTTTTTAGAATAGGCCTCTGGTTGTGAGGGTTTTTCACCCCTCAATGCTTGTCAAATGGTTCTCAGCTGTAAGTAGTGTCCTATCGTCTTGTTGGCATGGGCTTCCACTATCTGGTGATTTTTTACTGTAATTTGCTGTGTATAAACGCAATTGTCAAAACCCTCACCTAGGGTTTGTCGTCCACTGGACTATACGTCTGTTGCTATGTATGAAACAATTTTCGAAACCCTCACCTAGGTTTTGTCATCCACTAGCTTTACGCTTGTCCGTGTTTTATCTTGCAGTGCTACTATGTATTTTTATACACTTGTTTTTTTAATTTGAAGAAGAGAACTTCAGGAAAAGAAGTTGGGTTCGGTTTACCTGAATGTCATTTATGCTATTAGGCCATCATTATTTTGTTTACTCTAGATTCTATGCCTGAAAATGCAGTTATTGTTTTATGGCTATGCTTGTGATGTTTTACACGAACATGAGAGAATGTTGTAGTTGCTATAGTACTTTTTTTGACAATCAATTTAAGAGAACAGAAAATTTAGTTTGGCCTATGGATACTTGGCCCATACTGGAATTTATTTGTGTTACTCCTTTTCTGTCAATGTTGTTAGCTTCAATGGAAATGTAAGCCCTCATTCTGGCATCTGCTCTTCTGTCTCGATGTTAGGACTAGTTCTTTTTGTCAGGAAAAGCAAAGAGAATTAAACACAATGGTCTGTGAATAGTATGTTGTCTGTTCAAATTCTCATTTATTAGAAAGCACAATAAAAATACAGTAGGACACACAGATCGACTGAATTGATTTCACTGTTATTGTTATTATTCGAGTGCAAGAAGTGTTGAACCCTATACATGACTTTCACTGTTACATTTATATGTTTCTTCTTCATAGTTAATGAAACTGTACAATTACTTTTCAGTTGTAGACTTTACAGTTACATGGCTACTAAGCATTTGGTTCTATCTTTATGACAAGATTTCCATTTTGGACACATTTGTTTTTCTTCTTTTAGAATAATAGGACAATTATTAATCCATGGTTTATTAAAGACAGAAAAGTAAATAACCCTAACCTATCAAACTACCTTTGACTAATTCAGGGATTAAGTTAAAAAACAAAAATCCTACCTCCTATTCTAACAAATTAACATAAAAGACAAACAAAGTGTTAACTCAACTTTTCAACCTGGTAGAGACTGACACCCGGTCATGGTGCCTGAGCTGGATGCTCCTGCATCAGGCTCCTGGGCAAAAAGAAAATCATGACTCCAGTCCATGAGCTCCTCGACTGAAGAACCTGTCTGCTCAATCTGCCTGGCATCAAGCCATGAACTGTCCTCAATAGGATAGTTCTTCCACTTGACCAGGTATTGCAGATACTCCTTCTACCGAGTTCGTTTGGCCACTTGATTGTCGATAATTATCTCTATCTCGGGAGGCGGAACGTAAGGCATCTGTCTCATCCAAGCTTCTCCTCCATCCTGGGTATTCCGTGTAGGCCGCGTAGTTCTGTCTTCGTTTCCTTCTTCTGGGTCAACGGTGTAAGGGAACAGGTCTGCTACATTGAAGATGGGTGAAATGTCTATCCCTGGTGGTAGCTGTAACTCATAGGCATTTGCTGAAAATTTCCGGAGGATTTTGTAGGGTCCTATCTTCTTACACTTTAACTTATTGTATGCACCTCTGGGGAAGCGTTCCTTGCGCAAATGCACGAGGACTTCATCTCCTACATTAAATTGTACTTCCCTTCTCTTCAAATCTGCTTGCTATTTATACTTTAGGTTGTTGTCCTGCAATTTAATTTTCACCTGCTCATGCAAATCCCTCATTGCGTTAGCGAAATCTTCTCCATCCGCGCTTCGCCTTTCTTGCAGTCCAAGATCCCACAACTCATGCACTCCGAGAGGATGCATGCCGTATAGGATCTGAAATGGACTGTAGCCTGCTTTGTGATTAGGTGAGTTGTTATAAGCGAACTCTGCCTGTGTAAGCACTCGATCCCACATCCGTGAATTCTCATCAACCAAGCTTCGTAGTAGGTTCCCCAGACTCCTGTTTACCACCTCTGTTTGTCCGTCAGTTTGTGGGTGATAAGCAGAGCTGTAACTCAACTGTGCATCCATCTTCTTCCACAGGGTATGCCAAAAGTTCCCTGTAAACTTCACATCCCTGTCTCGAAGGATAGACTTAGGCAACCCATGTGACCTAACAATCTCTGTGAAAAACAAGTGGGCCACATGAGTGGCATCACTGGTTTTTCTACAAGGGATGAAATGCACCATCTTCGACAATCTGTCCACAACTACCATCACCGAATCATAACCTCGCTGTGTTTTAGGTAGACCCAAGACAAAGTCCAAGCTGACTGAGTAACACGGTCTGCCTGGAATAGGTAGCGGTGTGTATAGTCCCGTGTTTTGACTGTGACCCTTCGCCAACTAGCACACTTTACATTTGGTCATAAATCGTTGTACATCCCTCTGCATCTTTGGCCAAAAGTAGAAATTACTGAGCTGCTCGAGTGTCTTGTCCATGATTAAATGTCCAGAAAGACCTCCACTATGCTTTTCCCGAATAATATTCTCTCTCATCAAGCAATCGGGTATGCATAGTTGTCCTCCCTTAAATAGCAGTTTCTCTTGTAAGTTGTAGTCCAACCATGGACTGTTATCTCTCACCAAGGGATTCTAACATGCCTCATAGGCTTCTTTAAAATCTGTATCAGTCTAGTATAAATCCTTTAAGTGCTCAAAACTCAGCACTTGCACAGTACTCTCCTGCAGAAGTAAAGCTCTCCTACTTAGTGCATATGCCACCTTGTTGGCCTGCCCGCTGATATGTTTCAACATGAAGTTGAAACTCTGCAAATACTCCACCCATTTGGCATGTTTGTGATTCAGCTTGTGCTGTTGCATTACATACTATAGTGCAAAATTATCTGAAAACAACACAAATTCGTTTCCCAGTAGATAATGCCTCCAGTATTTTAATGCCTGTATAACAGCATAGAACTCGTCATAAGACGATTATTTTTGTCTGCTTTCATTTAGCTTCTCGCTAAAGAATGACACAGGCTTATCCTCCTAGCTAAGTACAGCTCCAATAGCTGTATCGCTAGCATCACAGCGAACTTGAAAAAGCTTCTTGAAGTCTGACAATATCAAGATCGGTCTCTCTGTGATCTTTCTCTTTAATAGCTGGAAACTTCTCTCCACTACATCCGTCCATCGAGAAGGCTGACTGGCCTTTTTAATGGTGTCCAACATAGGTGCACAAATTTCGCTAAAATTCCTTATGAATTTTTGGTAAAAACTCGCTAGTCCATGAAAGTTATGTACATCGAATAAGCTTTTCGGAGATGGCCAGTTGACTATCGCCGCAACCTTCTCTGGATCCATCTCCAGTTCATTTTTTGCTATTACAAAGCCCAAATAAATCAATTCCTTCTACAGAAAAGTATATTTGTTCAGATTTATCAGCAGTTTGTTCTACTGCAATTTTTCCAGCACTTTCCGAACATGTCGAAGGTGCTCCTCCCTTGTCCTGCTAAAAATTTGTATGTCATCCAGGTATATTATCACAAATTTTCTGATGTACTCCTTCAGAATCTCATTCATTAACCTCATAAATGTACTAGGTGCATTGCTCAGTCCAAATGGCATGACCAACCATTCATACAGTCCCTCATTCGTCTTAAAGGTTGTCTTCCACTCGTCCCCCTCATGTATCTAGATCTGATGATACCCTCTCTTCAAGTCTATCTTAGAAAAATATGCTGCCCCACTTAAACAATCCATCATGTCATCCATCCATGGCAGTGGAAACCTGTACCGGATGTGAATTTGTTGATGGCCCTCGCATCTATGCACATCCGCCACTCTCCTCCCTTCCTGGGAGCGAGAACCATTGGGACTACGCAAGGGCTCAAACTCTCCCTTATCAATCCTTTGTCTAGCAGTTCTTGCACCTGCTTCCTAATCTCATCATTGTCCTTGGGGATCATTCAGTATGTTGCCTTGTTCGGAAAACTGGCTCCAGGTATGAAGTCAATATGATGACTTATGCTTCTTTTAGGGGGTAATTTATCTGGCAAGTCATCCACCACTATGTCCGTAAATTCCTGCAACATCTACTAGATTTTTGGAGGTAAATCTGATACCTCTGTATGCAACAACTCTATTTTTGTTCTTCTTACAACTGCATAACCCATCTTGCTATCCTCAACTTGTTTTAGAAATTGTTTTCCCCTAACCAACAATGCTATTGGCTCACTTGTCCCTGCTGTCCCTTCCTATTTGATGGGCATAAGCGTATGCTTGATTCCATCCTTGACAAACTTATAATAGTTCATTAATCCATCATGCACCACATTTTTGTCATATTGCCATGGCCTGCCTAGCAGTATGTGACATAGATCCATCGACATGATGTCAAAAATGACTTTGTCCTTATATCTGCCTATTTGAAACTCCACCTCGCACTTTTCATCCACCAGAAACTGATGGCCTTTTTGCAGCCATGAGACTTTCTAAGGGTGGGATGTTTCAACCGCTTTAATTCCAACTTTTCCACCATCTCTGTGGACACCAAGTTATCTGTACTACCGCTGTCAATAATTAACTTACAACACTTACCATGTGACTTACAAATTGTTCTAAACAAAGCCTTCTGCTGTGTTTGTTCGGTGACCTCCTTGGCTGGTTTTAACAACACCTTGTTCAGCACCAGGGCTTCCCCTGTCTCTGGAGCATTTTCTACTTCTTGGGGAGGTGTCGCTGCTTCCTCTGGTTATGCAACATATGCACCCCTATGTCCAGCTTGATCTACCTCTGGACATTCAAATGATTTGTGTCCCCATTTATGACACCTGTAACATTGATAACCAGCCCCTCTACCTTGGCCATTTCCCCTGCCTCGCTGGTATGACCTACCGCCTCTCGCATTATCACCTTTGTCCACTGATCTGGAAGCTCTGGAACTGCTGCCTTCCTCATTACTACTAGTAGTCCGCCCTCTGCCATATGACTGGCCTTTTCCCCTGCCGGCTCCTCGTCCTCTTTGGGCATTCTGCCTTCTAGTAATTTTCTCTTCAGCTTTCATCACACTCTGATATGCTTCTTCAATGTTCTTTGGAGACAAAATACTAATTTCATCTAAAATTTCTAGTCTTAAACCATTTACGTACATGGCTGTCCTTTCTGCGGTATCCTCTGTATATCCGGCTCGTAGGTTCACTCGATAGAACTCCTCAATGTACTCCCTCACCGTCATTCCTTTCTGTTTCAGATTCTGCACTTGCCCGTGTAGTGAAATCTGGTAATCGTTCGGCAAAAATCTGCCCTTCAACTTGGCCACCATCCTTGAGCAGGTTTTAATCGACAACTTGTTCAATATCCTTCTCTCCATTTTGACACTATCCCACCACAGGGCTGTGTGTCCCTTCAATTTCATTGCAGCGAACCTAAGTCTGCGGTCTTCACTAACTTCCTCACACTCAAAATACTTATCCATCTCGCTGATGCAATCCAATAGAACCTCTATGGACATTCTGTCATCATAGGTTGGGAGTTCTGGTTTGGGTTTACTTCTTGCCACTAAAACAGACCTCAACAGTCTCACTTTTGGGATCTCGCCACCCGGTCCATCTGTTGCTACTTCAGCTTCCTCTTCGTTGTCATCGCCTACCTCCAGGTCTCTTCTTCTCCCTTCTTCTACTACCTCTAAATGAGCAGTAAGAATCCTGATCTCCTCTCTCATTCCTTCCTTTGCTATCCTTCGAGAACCTCTGCCACGACCTCGCCTTCCTCTCTCCATTTCTTCAATCAATTTAACCTGCTCTGATACCACTATGATGGGACCAACCCAACACTGTTTGGAATTTAAGCGATTAAATGATAATTGGGTGATTATATGATTGCATAAATATTACAATTGTGATGACATGTGTGAGTATCAACCATAGGATATTTTGGAAAAGGATTAGATGGCAATCAATTTCACAATTAAGTCTGTGTACTCACCTCGGGTCGTGTTTCCCACTCCTTGCTACACCAAACTCCTTCATCATTCACTTGGTCATTTTCATTGTGCTTGCCGAGGGTTCATTCTACTTTGGCTCTGTGAGTTGGGTGTGCAGCTTTGCTGCAAGTTTTGGGCACACCTCTTGGTAACTTATGTACTAGTTCCTTTATGTCTGCGTGGGTAGTCTCTGGCCTAGTTCGTTGGGCAGTTGTGAGTGTTCCTGTCGTCGCCTGAGTAAGTGGTTCTCTGTATATATATATTATTTAATTTTATTTTTTTCCGTTGTTGGCTGAATAGGTCGTCGTGTTCCGAGTTGTAGTTTGGTATATCATGTTCTTGTTTGCAACTCAGTGTTTGGCTTGCGTTCAGGCTCAAAACGATGGTATCCTTCCATCCTCAGCTCCAATGCAAGTAGTCCCCCTCTCCTTGATTCAATTTGCTATTTTCTTTCCTTAGCTCCTAACCTGTTTGCTCCTTCGTCTCCGTAGTTGGTCGAAACCCGTGGGTGGAAAGCTTGTCCTCTGTTCTCACTGCAATCCCTCAGGTAAGATAAATGTGTTTTCTGTTATTTACTTTTCATGCACTATAATTTCATTTTCCTTGATAATGTGGCACTAACACCTATGTGTCGGCCTCTCTGCAGGTGTTGGGGTTTGCAGTTGGAGGTCTTGGCAATGAATGCTTTGGTCTTTGTCCGGTAGGCTCTGTCAACATGAATTTCCTTCAGTCCTCGTTCTGTTTTTAGAATAGGCCTCTGGTTGTGAGGGTTTTTCACCCCTCGATGCTTGTCAAATGGTTCTCAGCTGTAAGTAGTGTCCTATCATCTTGTTGGCATGGGCTTCCACTATCTGGTGATTTTTTACTGTAATTTGCTGTGTATAAACGCAATTCTCAAAACCCTCACCTAGGGTTTGTCGTCCACTAGCTTATACGTCTGTTGCTATGTATGAAATAATTTTCGAAACCCTCACCTAGGGTTTGTCATCCACTAGCTTTACGCTTGTCCATGTTTTATCTTGCAGTGCTACTATGTATTTTTATACACTTGTTTTTGTAATTTGAAGAAAAGAAATTCAGGAAAAGAAGTTGGGTTCAGTTTACCTGAATGTCGTTTATGCGATTAGGCCATCGTTCTTTTGTTTACTCTGGATTCTATTCCTGGAAATGCAATTATTGTTTTACGACTATGCTTGTGATGTTTTACACGAACATGAGAGAATGTTGTAGTTGCTCTGGTAATTTGTTTGACAATCAATTTAAAAAAATAGAAATTTTCATTTGGCCTATGGATGCTTGGCCCGTACTGGAATTTATTTGTGTTACTCCTTTTCTGTCAACATTGTTTGCTTCAATGGAAATGTAAGCCCTCGTTCTAGCATCTGCTCTTCTGTCTCGCTGTTAGGACTGGTTTTTTTTCTCAGGAAAGGCAAAGAGAATTAAATACAATGGTCTGTGAATAGTATGTTGTCTATTCAGATGTTCGTTAATTAGAAAGCACAATAAAAATATATTAGGACACACAGATGGACTGAATTGATTTCACTGTTACTGTTACTATTCGAGTGCAAGAAGTGTTGAACCTTATACATGACTTTCACTATTACATTTATATGTTTCTTGTTCACAGTTAATGAAACTGTATAGTTACTTTTCAGTTGTAGACTTTACAGTTACATGGCTACTAAGCATTCGGTTCTGTCTTTATGACAAGATTTCCCTTTTGGACACATTTGTTTTTTTCTTTCTTTCAGAATAAGAGGACAATTATTAATCCATGGTTTATTAAAGACAAAAAAGTAAATAATCCTAACTGATCAAACTACCTTTGACTAATTCATGGATTAAGCTAAAAAAAAAAAATCATACCTCCTATTCTGACAAACTAACATAAAAGACAAACAAAGTGTTAACTCAACTTTTCAACCTGGCAGAGACTGACACCCAGTCATGGTGCCTGAGTTGGATGCTCCTGCATCAATAAGCATAGCCCCTACAACATAACATATACTTTAGATAGAAGTATTCCTTAGAAACCCATTCGCTTGCACCCCCTGGCCTAATGATCTTCTCCTCCTTATATATTTTTAGGCCTTTCTCGATACCTCAGACCAAAACCACTTAGGATCCGTGGTATTCTTGGGCATGATTAAATAGTCATTACTCCACCCAATATTGTGAGCTAATATGATGGTATTAACCCCTGGTATTATTTTCTCTTGAATTTCCTTGTTTTTCCAACCTGTACGTGGTTTTCCTCTTGTGAGAGTGCGTGTATACGTATATGCTCTTTTTTTTCTATGGACTTGTGTGTACACGTTACTTAGACAAAATGAACCAGTGTATACTTCTCTTTCTTCAACCTCTGGAGTCTGATCTGTAATCCTTTGTTGTTAACCTATTGCACTGTGAACTATCATCTATGTGAGTTGCTATAAAGGAAAACATTTGTATTATAATGCCAAAAATCTCCCCCTTTGGACTTGATGGTAACCACAACACCAAGATACTCTCCCCCTTTGAAATCAAGGACAAAGGGCAGACCAAGATATTCTCCCTCTTTGATATTCATTATGTTGTCCATGCTCCCCCTAAGTACATGAAAAGTCTGCAAAGATATTTTATAAAAAGAATAACATGACTCTATAACTCAACTAACTGAGTATGACTTCTCTAAGACCAATGACTCATACATACAGCAATCACCCAACCAAGTGGGGATACACCAAATTTAATTGATCCACCCAACTAAGTGGGGATATACCAAATGTTTATACACAACTGAAATAAAAATGATTACATCATCCTTCCCATGCATAGTGGGGTTACAAATTAGGTCTTTTCATGACCTTTACATCAAATGATATACATGACATTTATAACAAGGACAAACAATCTAAACAAGACCATGATAGTCATCATCAACAATCATACATCATATATGATCTGTACCATCAACATCTATCAATAGCATCAAGATTAACTACCTATATATGTCCATCATCAAAAGAGTCACATGAATCATACAACTATGTGGATCAAGCAATATAATTATCGTCATGTACCAAGGCCTTCTAATATAATGGAAAAAATGCATCATTAGAAACATATGCTCCCCCTGAACCTGTGCCAATTGTTCACTATCAGATCATATCATTGCATTTGTTACTAAGAATCATCAAGGCATCATCATCAACCATTATTCATCAACTTATTAATAGCTTATGAGGGCCAAAAACACTTCCACATATCATCAACAGACTGTAACCATCATCAATCAAAACATAATAGACAATTATAATTGAGTGTACCATATCAGAGCCATATTCCTGAGTCTGCCCCACTGCTTTTTCTTCAAAACATCATATATGTGACTGTGCAACTTCTAACTTATGTATATACACAACTTCTCTTCATAATAGTTGCGTATGAGAATTGGAATGTTGATTTTTACTTCATCTCCCCCTGGGTCTGTTATGTATGTAAACTGAGCTATGCGACATCTTTCTGACAACAACTCCTTCTTCTTCAATACCTTGGGTTGTGATGATGTTTTCTCCTTTTGGTATGTTGGCTAAAATTCGCTCCTGCATTCTTTTGCTATGTCCCCAAAGTTGTTACAAGAATAACATCTTATATGTTTCATATTCCCTCTATAGCAGTCAATGGATTTGTGACCAAACATACTATGAGAAAAACAATATCCCTTAAAGTACCTGGAAGCTGATGATCTTTCTATGTGACAATTATTAGCATGAACCATTCTACTTATGCACCTAGTTGCAACATGTCCAAAATTATGACATACAAAAAATTCAACATTGTTCGTGAGAGGAAATAACCAACTATCACTTCCATAGTTAGGAGTAGATTATTTTCTTTGAAGACTTTCTTTCCTTGGTTGTTGATGGGGTTGACCTCTTATCTCCTTGTTGATCATTTCAGAATCTGCATTAGATTTCCTTACCTCATCTTGTGAGCTAGATTCACCTTCAACAGTTTCATGAAAACCAAAACAAGTTTTGATGGAAGGAGACCTTTGACTACTAGGAATATTATCCAAAATCTTAGTATTGTCTTGAAATCGTAACAGTTTATCCTTTTTCTCTAATTTACCTTTTAATATATTTACCTCAACCTGATATTACTCTTCCTTTTCCAGATGTTGCTTCTTCATTATTTCTTTAGCCTTTCTTCCTTCTTCCCCTTGTTGCCTTAATTTGAGAATATCATTTTCGTGTTCTTCATCTGCTTGAGGTCGTTATTCATTCTTCCTATTTGAATTTTCAAGATCTTCTTTTAGAGAGAGGATCTTAGCTTCCAGACGTTCATAGTAACTAGATCTATCTTTAAATCTCTAGATTGTTGTACTCTTTTCATTTACTTCATTTCTTAATGATGTCACTTCATCTTGCAGCTTTTGACATTGATCTCCCTTTTCTTTGCACTACTTCCTTACATTGTTTCCTTCCTCCAACTAAGCTTTTAATCTAGTAACTTCTTCTTTGAAGGCACACTCCCTTTTTTTAAATAGATCTTGTTGATCTCTAATTTTATCTGTGACTCTTTTAACTTCTTCCTCTATATTTCTTTCACTATCGGTTTCAATATCTTCAACATTGCATGAATAGAGAAAAGTATCACCAAAGGACCAAAAATTTGTACTTGATACTTATTTTGCTTGTTCATCTTCAATCTGAGGTGACTCTGAATCTGAATACTTGCTTCCACTTGATGGCCAATTGTCTCTCCTATTGTCACTGTGCCTTTGAGATGTATTCTTCTTCTGAGGTGCTTTATTCTTTAGTTTCTTTCCCATTGTTTTTGCGGATCTCCTTCAAGCGATCAAGCTTCTGCCAAAGGACCTGCTCTAATACCAATTGTTAGAAATAATACTGAGAGGGGGGGTGAATCAGTATTATCAGATCAATAATTTTTCGTTTCCTAAACAAATTTATACACTCTACTTCTGTGAAGTGGACTAGTGTGTACATGCTACTGTTATTAGAGAAACTAGCATATATCCAGAGAAAATATGATTTAGTCAATTTATCATGTGTTGATCTTTAACCAGTGCATCAGTAACTTATTAAACAGTGCAGTAAAAATAGAATAAACCATCACACATAAGCAACACACATGGAACTTGTTCAAGCCTTTCAATTAAGACCTCAGGTCTCCCTTCACCATTTTTCTACTGATGCCATTATGGAGATTTTCCAGAAGCTTTCTTTCTCACAAAAATCTCATATTTCTTAGTCATTCCTACCAGAGAATTCTGAACTACCTAGGACAAACCCATGTTATCCCTCTGCAATGTTTCTTGAGATGTAATGGCATATAATTTCCATGGTTTCTTTTCTGTTAGGATATCCAAATGATAAATGGATAGATGAAGTTATCTTAGGGTTCTTATTAGCATTTTCATTTGGCAAGCAACCCTCAATTATGTTCAATTACAATTATTTTTTGTTAGATGTAATTCATGATCAGTTCCTAAATTTTAGTGTTGAAGGATCATTCAAGCACTAGTAATTGTGGTTTACTCGTTTTTGTATCATCAATAAAAAAGGTTCAAGTTTCATCTACAGAGATTGGATGTTGAAGGAAAGCCACAGTTATTAATTCATTGGACCTCGTTAGTGGAGAAAAATTCTGAATATTTCTCTTTCAACGACTTTTCCAATCAATTATTTCATATTGAATTTTTTTTGTTAAGTAGTAATGCAGTTCCCATGCTTTCTACAGAGATTAAAAGGATTCTATATAGAAGCCATCAGTCCTATGTTGGATACTACTATCTATACCAGAATTTTTCACAGATAAGAATCTATGGTTGTGAGTTTCCACCATACCAACTACCATTTTTCCTCCCCGTGAGGATTTTCGCATTAGAATATATCAGATAGATGATGACTATGGATGATACTCGTTTTGTTTCTAGGAAGAAGAAAGATCATTTTAAGTTTAAGGCATAGTTTGGCCCATTCATAGTCAATACCAAAACTATAGAAAAGGAATTTAATGATCTATTAAAGCATATCAAATTTAAATTAAGTTTCATTTGGTGATATGGTAGTAATATCATCCATGAGAGTTGAACAAATGTTTGCACCATATGTGCACATTGCAAAGCCTGTAATTGAACAGTATGCTAACTTAGAGGAGTGGTAAGAGAACACACTACAGGATGTTGAAGAGTAAGTTTCTAGTCAAACAACATTGGAAAATCCTAGGCTGAAGGAAAAGGAATTGAAAAATCTGAGAGAAACTGTATCTCCAGTAGGTTCAGAGTTCCAAAAATCGGCACTCAAAGTGTTTAAGAGGAGAAAGTCCATCAATGTTGAAGAAGGGTCATAAGAATTCCAAACTTCTAAAGAACCTACCATAATCACAGATTCAGGAGAGCCTATATTCTCAATGTAGAAAACAGAAGAAGCCATTGTAGAATCTTCTTCTTCTCCTTCTTCTTTAGGACAACATAGTATTTTCCAAAATTTATAGAGATGAAAAAGAAAAATGAGGCATTGAAGACTTCAACATATGGATAGTTATGGAAGCAATCTTTCACAACTTTGACGAGGTTACTATTTTCCTAAGATAGTGAAAGAGGATAGTTTGAGTTAGCATTTCTGGAACCAAAGGTCTTTGTCCCTAGAAGTGCTAATGATTATAAAAACTCTGTATTTTCTTTTGATACTAAGAAGATACATCCTATAGTTCAAATTAATCTCCAAAAACAAGCAGGAGAAATGATCTACACATCATTCACAATGTATTTCATGGCAGCATCGAAACTACAAGCATCAGTAAACAACATTCACTCCCAACTGAATCTAGAAAAAATGTCTTCTCTAGCTAAAGATACCAAGATTAAGGGGTTAAAATATCTAGTTTTAAAGTTATGATTGAATCCTAAATATGTAAAAGAAGCTAAAGAAATAATAAAAAGTAGAAATGAAGACATTCAGGAACTCAGAAAAAAACTAAAGTTACCAACAACTGAACACCCACAAGCACAGGGAGTGCCAGGACAAATAGGAAAAGAAAAGTAAAACATGCTTCGTATGTTTGTGGAATAGAATGTGTAGATCCAGAAAATGAGGAAGAGATGGAGAAATTAATCAAGGAAAGAGAACTTCAAATCAACACTAGAGCAGGGACATCTACAGCAACAGTAGTATCAACATCAGAAATCGAATCTATCAGTAAGAACCTAATAGAACAATTGTGAAAGGTTTTGGGGGACCTATCATTGAAGGACATGGAGATTGAGAAGCTAAGTGGTTAATTAGAGAAGGCCTAAGAAAATAAAATAAAGGTTGGTAATGCATACCTTACTAAAGTATAGAAAACCTTCAGACTAACTAAACAATTAGAGAAATAGACGAATCAACCATCCACTGCTCTGGCCTTGACAGAAGCGAGACATAAAATCTAGGTAGATATCAATTCAGCATTTTCAGAATTATGGACTTCAATAGAAATTATATTTGAATAAGAACAACTTGTTAATAAAGAAAATGAAGCCATAACACAGATCAAAGAAGAATTAGGTCACAAGCCTGGAGAGGCTACCATAATTATAAAATTCTTGAATTCAAAAACCAAAGAAGCGCTGGAAGATTTTAGGATCAAGGACAAAACTAAAACAATCCTCATAGTTAGGAGAGTATTAAGAAAGAAAAATTTCATGTTATAGTTGGAGAACAATTTCCAAAGTCTGAAAGTTGAGATAAATAGATTTCACAAAAAAATATTTTTTTTCTTAGTAGAGGGCTTCCTTTGACAAATCAAAATAATTAGCTCATTCACAACAAACTTACCAAGAGAGATTGTACAATATAGCAAAGGGTAATTCCAAATTTTCTAAGGTGAAATGAATGATCAGTGGAAAATCTTTCTTAGAAGGTCTACAGGATGATTTATCCATTTAATGTGAAATTCACCTCCTCTTCCTAAAAACCTACATTTGAGAAATATGTTGAAGTGGGTGAAACTTAGAGAAACATCATTAAGTTTTCATGCCCCAGTGAATAAGAATTGTATAAATTCCTTGAGATTATCAAACAGGAATCGTGAATTTCTCATAAGTAGTTGCAGTGGAAAAGGGATCAAAATGCACAATTTCAGCAACCAGTTACAGTGAAAGAAGGAGAAGAGAGTGGAATAACAGGAGCACAAAGGACATAATTCAATTTGAGGCAGGAGTCATCAAACAACACTTTCGAGTAGTGTGTTGATTAGTCACAATCAGTTTGTAAAAATCCAAATTAGTTTGGATAATATTGTATTCTGTAAAATAATTATGTTAGATTTATATATTTTTGAATTACACTGTAAAAATATTTTGTAAATTGAAGTAAGAAGGGGTGAACCCTTGTGATGATCCTGTGACACTATTGTACTATTCGGAAAATTTTCTAAAGATAATCAAAGGATTTTAACTTCACTCTTAATAGCTTCTATGTTCATGTGAGGTTTTTTGGTTTATTCATTTATGTTTTTCGTCATATATTCAAGTAACATAGTACTTAGGGTAAGGCTAAGTTATGTATTAACTTCCCTGAAAACCTGCTGAAAAGTTATAATCTTTATGGAGATTAACTAATTGAACAACTTGTTTAGATTAGTTCCTCCACATCTTTAAATTGTTGCCTTCTGTCATCTCTTGAACATATTTATGTTTGGCTGTAGAATTTTTTTGCATGCATCAACTGTATTTAATTAATTAATTATTCAATTGAATGTCTAGTTATTAAATATCTTCTCATTTTCCACTATAAAAATAAATTAAAGGATTTTATGTTGTTATGAATGAAAATCAACCCTTTGAACTTCTAAGAAATATTTGGATTTTACAAGTGTTAAAGATTTACTACATTGGTCATCCAACTCAGTTAAAAAGCCTTACTTAGATTATTTGAAACAGTTCCCTAGCCTAGAACTATCTATACGATACAACATCAAATTGGCATTGTTGCTAGGGAACGAATTTTGAAGTTTTTTCTTGGGACAACAATCAGACTTACCTCTTAAAGGTGAATAAGAGGTTAGCAGGCTAAAATATTTCACTTGGAGACTTCACATATTAAATATGTCTTCACCCAGGCATACTAGATCACATTGAGATCCAAAGCTCTTCTCTCCTTTAGCAAATCCATAAAGACTTGTGAGAATTGCATCTATTAGACATAGATTAGTACTTCTACTTATGCCTCTCTTCCACTCACAACAGTATCACAAACATAGCATTTTCAATCAACCCCAATCCCTATTGAATTATCATATTTACCACCTCAAGCTTTAGAACTTCTTCCTAAAGGAGTAGATCTTCAATATACATTACTAGTTCATCAACATGAGTCTTTCGAGTTTGTAGCTTCCCATTCCAAACCGTATGATACTCAAGCAAACCATGAACTTCAATTCCCTGAATTGAAACCAGTTTATTTTACTTCTTCTGTCATACATACTTATCCTTCTATTTATGCTAAACCTGAAGAGAAACTTAGCATTTATAAAAATCCTATAGCTTTTGAAAATGAAGAGAAAATCATACATGAAGTCTAGAAATTGCTTGTTCATCCTCAGTTTTTCAGGAAGCCTAAACTACCATTTCAGCCATCTTCAAGCAAAGTCATTTCTCCTAAACAAACAATTCTACTATAACATCAAATGGATGGATTTAGGCTAATTGTAACAACTCGGTATGCATTAGTACTTCCACGAGCAACCCAACTTCATGATTTTCCAGAAGGGTATTTGAAACATTTTCCCATATTTAAGGGAGAAACAAGGACATCTACAAAAGATCATTTGGCCACTTTTCTTGATTTTGCAAACAATATGAACATTGAACATGAGAATGTTTATACAAGACTATTTGTTCAATCATAAGAGGTGTTCAATCATAAGAGGGAAATGTCAAAATATGGTTCAGGCAATTACAAGAAAAGTTTATAAATTCATGGATTGAATTAACCAACATCTTCAAGAATCAATGAGGGATTAAAAAGGATCTTATTTACTAGACTTGAGAAGAAACCTTGGTGAACCTGTTGCAGACTTTATTAAAATATTTAATAAGATTTACAATAAGATACCACCAAATTGTAAAACCCTAGTCAGTGCACCTAAAGTTAGATTTTCTAAAGCATTTGATGATGATTTTTCTACAATTCTTACAGAGAGAAAATATGAAACCATGAAACCTCAGCAGACATGCAAACCAATACAATTGAAGTAGAATAATTTGAAGACTTGAGAAGAAACCGTGGTGAGCCTGTTGTAGACTTTATTAAAATATTTAATAATATTTACAATAAGATGCTACCAAATTGTAAACCCCTCGTCTTAGATTTTCTAAAGCATTTGATGATGATTTTTCTACAATTCTTAAAGAGAGAAAATATGAAACCTCAGTAGACATGCAAACCAATACAATTGAGGTAGAAGCTAACAAGTCAACATCTGGTAAATTGAAAGAAAAGGTAGAAAAAGATGAAAGGAAAATGAAAGGTAGAGAGGAAAGTACTTCCTTATTAAAGAATAAAGAAAAAGAACACAAAAATGATTAAATAACATCTTTATTAAGAAATTTTTCCAATAAAATTTCAAGAATGGAAAATCAGCCTATTAATTATAAACACATTTACTGATGTAAAAATGCAGTTATGCTAATTAATGTAATTTTTTTAAAGAAAGTTAAAACCAGACGATTCCTCTATCACTGGATGACCAACTATTATATCATTGAATTTTAAGTAAAATAGATGATGATTGAGTTTACATTGATAAATATGCTATTTCATCTTCTAGCCCGGAGTGACGCATCGTTCAGACTTATCTACTTTGACCCCCTCCTATTTGCTTCACCCTTTCCCGCCTTCAATTATTTTTAACATGTCACTACTGACTTTCAGAATGTATACTCGCCGTCAAATACGTCTAGAAACCCGAAAAAGCTTTTTGTGGAATTCCAAACGTGTGTATGAGTACCGTGATTCTCAACCACTTGCCTACTGTTCGGTGAGCTTGGATGATGTTGAGTGAGCATATATTTCAACTGTTCGGTGAGCATACATTTCATCAACTACTTGGATAATGTTCAGTGACCATATATTTCAACGTTCAGGCAAATGCACAGAAAAAATCCGGATGGAATATGGCTTTTGCAACTGAATTTGGACATGTGTTCAACGCGCTAGTTTGACTGAGAGCTATTATTGTTGCTTATGTCACGGGTGTTGTGGACTAGAAGCAATAGTGAGTGTTTACTCGCGTTAAATGAACCTAGTACGAAGGATTGGAAGGGTACATGGTATTGACTGGAGCTTTTATTGTTGCTTATGTCACGGGTGTTGTGGATTAGAAGCAATAATGAGTGTTTACTCGCATTAAATGAACCTAGTACGAAGGATTGGAAGGGTATTGACTGGAGCAAATGTATGGATTGAATAGTCATCGAATTGATGACAGGGCGGCTGTCATCGTGTAATATTCGAAGAGGAAACCCGTCAAAGTGGCGGTGTTATTCTCGCATACGCTTCTCGTCTCGTGAGTTGTTCAACTGCTTGTCCAGTGCGTTACACGTCGACTAAGCGTGTCTTGTTGATTAACTTATCCGACTTTTGCAATTTCTAACAGCTTCAACAATTTCAACTTAAACTCATTACTGAACATTGAATTGCTAAATTACATATATAAATACTTGATCCTGGTCCTTCTTTGATTCATGCCTGTTTTGTCTCTTCATGTTGGCTCAAATCATCCAGGACGCATACATGCTTTTCCCCTCTTCTGAAGTTGAAATCGAAATAGTTCAGTTAGCCAAGTGTTCTCGTGAATCTGCAGGCAATGGAGACTTTCAATCAACATCTGTCCGCACACCCATTTGTGGCCAGATTTGTTCAGATGATCATATGCCTAACCTTGTTCATTACTATTGTCTCGGCCAAGCTGCACACTCACACATTCGTTGTATGTCATCTTACCCCCAATATTCTACATTTCAAATGTATGTTGCTCGGAATTTTATGTCATATCATCTATATTTCTATTTGAGGCCCTACCTTATTGAGGATATGGATCGACCTTTTATTTTATATAATAGTAAGTTAGACCTTAATGTAACATCATTTTATTTTATCAAACATTAACTTAGACCTTAATGTAACATGATTTATACATATGAGAGAGAATCCTGATGCATAACTAGAGATTTATTTAACTTGGTTTTGCAGTCTGCTGTTTGAGATTCTTGTTTTTGTTTTAAATTGTTTTATTATTTTGTATATATTTAATGTAACATCATTTATACATATGAGAGAGAATCCTGATGCATAACTAGAGATTTATTTAACTTGGTTTTGCAGTCTGCTGTTTGAGATTCTTGTTTTTGTTTTAAATTGTTTTATTATTTTGTATATATTTAATAGGTAGAGAATTTTTATTTAATTATTAATGGATGTTTAGGATTTACTTTTATTGGAATATTTTAAAATAGTTAGGTCTTTTTCTTCTATTTTTAATAAATTATTTTATTAAAAGAATGTCATATAAATAAGTGTTATGAAGTGAGTTATGACTTTATGAACATATGATATAGATAAGATATAATATTATAACAAAGTAAAATTTTCATTGTAAAATAAGAATAAACTTTTATGATTAGAAATCTTGTTCTAAGTCCTTATAAATGTATATATACTTAACTTATATGATTATTATTATATTATTTTAATAAAAACATAATTTAGTTAGTTTTAATAATTTATATAAAATGAAATAAATATTTTTGTTATCAATATCTATTATTATGTATTAACTATTTCATTTATATAACTACTCAATATATTTATTTTTAGCTTTTTATTTAAATAATATTATATAATTTCATTGTGTATTTATATCAAATACTTAGAATATAAATTGATATATTGTAAATATCTAGAAAATTAAAAATAAATATTATTAAAAATAAAATATATAATTTTATAAAAAGTAATCCCATTGAAATAAAAAAAATAAAAATAAAGATTATAAATATATTTATCTCAAATACTTAGAATATAAATTGATATATTGTAAATATGTAGAAAATAAAAAATATATATTATTAAAAATAAAATATATAATTTTATAAAAAGTAATCCAATTGAAATAAAAAAATAAAAATAAAAATAAAGATTATAAATGTCATTTAATTTAACATTATTTTTTATTTTTATTTGTAGATATCATCTAAAACTCATTTTATTGTTTTAGTATTTTTAAACGTGAAACTATTTGGATTAAATCTTCTTAAATCAAACTGATAGCACTTTGACAATATTTACTCTAACTAAAAATTAGTAATAACTAATAACTAAATTACAATAAAAAAATTATCCTGGAGGGATCCAGCAGTCCATTTGCACAGCAAGAGCTAAACAGTCTACTATAAGACATTAAATGCCTGGTTAGCTGCGCTCTTGATATCTTATAAATAAAAAATAATGAACGTGTGTTATAGGAATATCGAAGGCTCAGCTAACCAGGCATTTAATGCCCTATGGCAGGCTGATTAGCTCTGGCCGGTTTGCACTTCCGAAAATACTATACATAGTATAATACAAAGTTATCTCGGCTCACGTAGAAAGCACTTTGCTCACTCAATTGAATAAACAATTACGTACAAGCCTTCTGCAGTTAGAATTTCTTTTATGGACGTTTAGTAATTAATTTCCCGGTTGACTCTGATACGGTATCCGCGCCTGTCGATTCTTAACTTATTAAACTAACGATTTGTGGCTGGTTAATCGAAAACTCAGCTTCGATCCACACCTGTGAAAAGGCTATGCGGCACACACAACATTATCACTGTGAACGGACAGTTCCCCGGTCCAACGCTTCTGGTTAGAAACGGAGACAAACTTAAAGTCAAAGTGTACAACAAGGCGCAATATAACGCTACGATTCACTGGTACGCATTTCATTCTAGTAGATCATCCTGATATACTGCAATTTAAACTCGGTATATGTCATACCGGCATGTACCTCTGATTTGAATTTTAAAAGACATGTAGCAGCGTGTACCTCATGGGAAAATCGTTTCTACATGTAATTGCAGGCATGGAGTGCGCCAATTCCGCACTGGATGGTCTGATGGACCTGAATTCATAACACAATGCCCCATTCGCCCAGGTCGAAGTTATACATATAGATTTACTATCACTGGTCAAGAAGGGACTCTCTGGTGGCACGCACACAGTTCATGGCTTCGAGCTACTGTCTATGGAGCCTTGGTCATCTTGCCAAGGCTAGGCACCTCTTATCCCTTTACCTTTACCAGGCCGCATCGCCTGATTCCAATTCTTCTAGGTCTGCTGGAACAATTCAAATTTTGTGTTCCTCTGTTAGAAATATTCAATTTCAATTTAACTCGTAACCCGATGGAAATACTTGACCCTGTTTGCTTTCGCAGGAGAATGGTGGAACACGAATCCTATAGATATTGTAAACCAAGCAACCCGAACAGGAGCTGGCCCCAACATTTCAGATGCATTCACTATAAATGGACAACCGGGAAACCTATTTAAATGTTCAAGTTCAGGTACATCTACACCTGCTTTAATTCATCGAATAAACTGAATATCTCTGGTTATTTCCCAATCTAGCGCTGCAAAATAATTGGCTAATGGCAAACGATTGATGCAGATACATTTCGTGTCCCGGTGAAAGCTGGGGAAACTAATCTTCTACGCATCATCAATGCTGCAATGAACACTGACCTATTCTTCTCGGTGGCTAACCATTCAATGACCGTTGTGGCTGTCGACGCTTCGTATACAAAGCCTCTTCGAACCAATTTTCTGATGCTTGGGCCCGGCCAGACAACAGATATACTTGTCACTGCTAATCAGGCTACAGCTAGATATTATATGGCTGCTCGAGCATATTCCAGTGGGCAAGGAGTTCCCTTCGATAACACGACTGCCACTGCCATTTTAGAATACGAGGGGAGCTCTCCAACATCAGCTCCAACCATGCCTAATCTTCCATTTTATAACGACACCAAGGCTGTGACTAGCCTCGCTAATGGTCTCAGAAGCTTGGCCTCACCCGACCACCCGATATTTGTCCCTCAGAGTGTGGAGGAGAATTTGTTCTACACCGTCGGTCTAGGATTGATCAACTGCCCAGGACAGTCATGTGGAGGTCCCAATGGAACAAGATTTGCGGCAAGTATGAATAACATATCATTTGTCCTGCCCACAACTTCTTCAATCCTTCAGGCTCAGTACTTTGGCATAAAAGGAGTATTCTCGAGGGACTTCCCCGATAGCCCTGCGGTGACATTTGATTATACAGGAAATAATATAAGCAGAGGCCTCTGGTCCCCTGTGAAAGACACGAGGGTGAAAGTTCTCAAATATAACACGACGGTGCAAGTAATTCTTCAGGGAACAAACATCTTTGCGGGTGAAAGCCATCCTATCCATCTTCATGGGTATGACTTTTACATCGTGGGATCAGGGTTTGGTAATTATAATTCACAAACAGATCCTCAGAAGTTCAACCTGGTCGATCCTCCCATGCGCAACACTGTGAACGTTCCAGTCAATGGCTGGGCTGCAATAAGATTTGTCGCTGACAATCCCGGTAAGAATATCTTTCACAACCTATCACATTTCATTCGATGTTGCTTCTATTTCTTAATTTCCTCGTACTTTGTTTGTAGCGCTAATGGTGACATAATTATTATATGACAGGCGCTTGGCTGATGCACTGCCACTTGGATGTGCATATAACCTGGGGATTGGCGATGGTTTTTGTGGTCAACAATGGACCTGGCTATCTTCTAAGCCTCGAATCACCCCCTAGACATCTTCCGTTATGCTAAAGGCAACAGCGATGGATACCGGACAGCCGATATTCTATTCTTGGCCCCCAAAAAAAATCCTTTCATTAATTTTTTTGCTTCCGCTGTTACGTCAACTCGTCCCTATTTGTCTTCCACTGCTATGTCAAATTTATCACTCTTTGCTTTCGCGAAAATACCGCACATTGTTTGTACAATTTTATTTGTTTTGGCAAAAAGTATTGTTCGTTATGTTAATTTGTGTCCGGAATTGTTATGAAAATATCGGGTGCATTGTTTATACTCTCAATAGCTGAGGATATATGGATTGTTTTTAATGTTTAGAATTATCGGAAAAAAATTTAAATAATTTAATTGTGTAATTAAAAATAATTAGTAATTGTATTATATGTTGTAAAAGAAACATGTAGAGGTCAAAAAAATAACATAGAAGTAAAAAATTTACGCAATTTTATTTATTTAATGATGTTTCAAAAAAAATATTGAAATTTGAATTTTGCAAATTTGAGCTATATCATGGACTATAATTGCAAGATGAGTTTATTTCTAAAATTACTCTCTAGAATTAAGAGAGTATTTTATTGAATGTTTCATCATTTGAATATACATTGTCTATTTTAAATCTGAATGGTTAATCTCAATATACATTTTGTGGCAAGTTTAAAACTTTGAAATTTAAACTTTACAAAATTGAGCTATATCATGGATTATAATTGCAAGATGGGTTCATTGCTAAAATTACTTTCTCTAGAATTAAGAGAGTACTTTATTGAATGTTTCATCATTTGAATATACATTATCTATTTTAAATCTGAATGGTTAATCTCAATATACATTTTGTAGCAACCTCTTTTTCATTCCTTACATAATTGAATAATGCAATTTCTATTGAGTGTAAAATACTTCTCATCTTAAGACAACATATCACCATATATACACTAATTGACATCCTAATCCAAGAATCTTAGGTTAATAAAAAATAATTCAAAGAATGGAATGAAATTATAGTACAAGTTAACATATTAAAATCATATATGTAACAATATTAGCATCAACCAGCCAAAATCAAATTTGTGCATTCTATATCTCAATAAATTACCACACAAAAAACCCTACCAAGCTCAAATTCCTGAGCATTTTGGCACCACTTGCTATAATAGCCAAACATAAATCATCTGCTGTTGTAAAACTAAGATCCAAAATTTGTAGATTAGTACAAAGACTCATTGCAAAGAAGGGATGTATAGTGAAGGCAATAGGAATGGGAGGAGTAGGAAAGATTAATGATATGAAGAAGAAACCACCTTATCCTATGCTCCCACTCCTCCAGACTTTAATCCACATAATACGTGCCTTGCCTTCTCACAACCAACTAGGAAAAGAGGCCTTCTCCAGTGAAACATGATAAGTTGGTAGCATATGGAAGAAGAACATAGATGAAGAGAGATGTGATATGTTATGCGATGTAGATGTTGTCTAGTTTGGAATTGTTCCTTTGCAACATAAATTATTTCCTATAACAATAGCTAATAAATTAATTTAACTTTACAAGAGGCTTATCTGGGCCTACGTGAATGGAGACCCCCAATTTCATGAGGTATGTGCCTTGTGAGCATATTATATGATAGGACTAGTTGTAGTAAACATTTCCCAATTGTTGCATGGATACTACTCGATAATTGGTTTAGAGCAAGATTTAATTTTGTTAGCTGTTGGAGGTGGGCAATGGATTTTGAGATTATTCCACAGAGAGTATAATTATTATGTTTAAATATTTATTATTTTTTTGATTAAAATGAGATTGAGATGTTTAATTTAGGAGGGATCGTATAAGTTGGCATTTATGATCTAGAGAAATCTATGCTCTGAGTTGTGCTTAGTGGTTCACCTCTCAGACCTCTCCAATCACTTATAATGTTTAACTTTGAAGGAAGCACATCAAAACAAATGGTGAGTATTAATTGGTAAAACTAAATTGCAAAATAGTTGTTTCTAGTGACATACCTTTCAAGGGCCATTTTTCCGACATAAGGAAGCCATGTGTAGTGGCTCACCTCCTAGACCAGTTTTAATGTTGTCTAACACATTACAAGAAGCAACTTTAAAAGGATACATAGTATTAATTTCCGAGCTAAACAATATAAAAGTTGGTAAATCTATGTTTGTAAAAACTGACATATGTTGCAAACCCAAGAAATATTAGGTTGTGATAATGCCAAAAGTAAAAAAATACAAATGAATTCTACCAAATAATTTGTTCCAGGAAAAAAATATTATATTGTCAATTATGTTTAATCAATTCAGCTTCTAGTAGAAATGGACTCTGGATTCGATAAGCCAAAACTTAACTTTCCTTTTGTACTACAAAATTCACTCAAATTGGAGGTTCTTCCAAGGATCTTATTGTTCATCCAACAGATCTATATTTTATACAAATATACTAAAAGGTAATTCTTTATATTGAGGAAACTATCCTTTCTTTCTAAGTGATTCTTCATTGTTGTTTTAATTTATTCCAGGAGTATTTAAAATAAATTTGTTGCAAAATAAAAAGCATAAATTGTGAAACACTTCACCAAATTAAGGCTTTGCGAGGCTAAACAGAATGAAAAGAAGAAATGTTGAATTCACTGCTTGTTGCACTGTATCACTTGAAATAGATGTGATAATATAGAGAATTTCATGTCAGAACACAACAGATTGACATAGAAACAAATCTTCATTACAAAATAGGAGCAACCAATCTTTTCAAGAATATAACAAAATTGCAAAAGGAAAATTGTTTAAAAAACTCTACAAATTCTTTGCAAATGTTCATTCCATATGACACTTAATATGTGTTGTTTAGGAATTTTTTTTGCAATGATATATTTGAAAAATGAGAACTAAAAAATAATTAACGATACAAAATAAATGTTGAAAAATGCATGGGTCAATTGATATCTTCTTAAAAGTACTATCTATTTTCTACATCATGTCACAAATAAAGTTATACCTGACGGGTAATATCTTTAGCTATAGGATTGGTGCCATCAATATGAAGCTGCAAAGAAGATTTCAACTGCACAAAATAGAAGTCTAGGCAACAAAAAGAGATTAACTTTGATATGAAAAATTATGATGTAAATATAGCTAAAGTATTCTTAAGAAATTTTGAAGGTTGGTAACAACATAGTACTAAGGGACTCTCTACTATGAGCAAAGGTAGCATTGTCATGATATTCTTGATGTAGTTTACTAGAGAACATGGTATCCAACATAGTGTAGAGGGATTTCCAGCAAGGGTTGAATAATTTGAATTACCGACTCATAAATAGGTACAAAAACAAAAACTTAAATCAAGTAAACATAATACAAAGAAATACATAAGTACAAAAACTCAAGATCAAGTAAACATGGAAAACAATGTTTGATTAGTAATTAATCACCAGGTAAAATTCCATTGATTGAATCCTGATCATAGATCATGGATGTCAGAAGGGTAAAATGATTCCATATATGTGTAGAGAAAAATTACTCATCTGAAATAAAAATGGTTGTTGTACAAAGTATAAGGATTCCTAATTGCGAGAGCTAACTTGTCAATTGTTTAGTTAGGAAGGGTGATGCCCTAATTTTCAAAGTGATAAGAGTAACTAATGAAAATATTAAAATTCATTGTTACTACTCATATTTGAATTCAGATTATGAGTTTGTCATTTAACTCTGCCAAACTACACTTGATTTATCAATCAATGGTTAAATTCCCTCAGGTTTGACAGAATCAACAAGTTTGTGCGTCTATCAAGGAAAAATGATTTTGAATTTCTTTCCACATTTACTTTTCCATCTTGTGCTATGAAAAAAGGTTTGCAGCGGTTTTGGTCCTTGGACACTTAAATCTCACTGATTTTGACTCATCTCAATGTTTGAGAATATAGGGAAGAAACATAAATAGTGGGCAGTCAGGGGCTTGTATATCAATTGGGCATTGATTGTTTATAAATAGGGGCATGTTCAACAGTTTATTCATCTTCAAAGATGGCATTAGAGAAACCTGGTTTGAAGGCCATATCCTTTTATAAAATATTCTACTACATCTATCAAAATTAACCCCTAGATTACAAAGTACATTTTGAAACAGGTTCCTCCCATATACTCTCCAAAAAACACCATGAAAAACTACAAATATACATAACATGACCAAAATATAAAAGACTAAAGAACTAAAGATCCTGCAAACCAGGAGAGACTTGGACATCCTCTGCTACCGCTTCGAGTTGAATTGGAATGAATCCATGTTCATCGATGTTGATGCCTTCTTCCTCATCCATCTGATTTTCCTACTTAGTCTACTCTTATTGGTATTTATCAGCGTGCATGAGCTCATGACCACCATGCCTTCCCTCATTCCTTATTTTCCACATGAAATTCAAGCATCTCATTTGCAAGTTGTAAACAATCCATATTGAGATCTAACATACCTAGAAGTTGGGAGAGCACTTCAGTTTGAACCTTGGATTATGCCAAAATCATCTCATAATGGTGGGAAATCAGGGTGATTACAAACTCCAAAGTTTCGGCCACCCTTGCGAGTAAAAGCCCAAAATCCTCCTCTGTATCTCCTACATTATTATCTGTGACTTTGATATTATACTAAATATGATTGAGAACATGAAAATTTGCATTCCTTAATATAATTCCACTGCTTCCAAATTCACCCCTCTTAAATATATTTGGCTTGTCCCTCTTAGCAACATTCCCACTCCAAACATCATTAATATCTGGATATGAGTACTGATGCCAAATATGCAGACTACATTATGGAAAGATTGCAGACACAACAAGTTTCGATGCGAAGATATCCAATGAATTGAGGACCAGACGCAGTGAACGAAATTTTCCACATCTAAGATGCTATAGGTATTAAATTAGTTATTCTCCATTTGTCCTATGTCGATCTCAATATGATGCTTGCTTCCCAATTTTCCTCTACAACACATCTCTCCATTATGACTACACACCTCCATAAACTCTTAATTAATGCAGATCCTTTATAATGCGCTACTAGATTAAAGGAATGAACTCAGATCAATAACCAATGCTTACCAGTCCACTCCTTGTAAACATATCAAGGCCGAGATAAATGCTTACCACTCCACTCCCCATAAACATATTATGGCTCATATAAATTTTGATCATTATGGGATTGATTTGATTATAAAATCAACATTATCAACTTTTAATATTCCTTGTTCCAGTTGTGCTCCCTAATTGACCATGACATCAACTTCCTTATTGAGGTTTCTCTTAATGTGGAAGAATTCAATCTGATCACATTTGCCTGTAGCTAGATTTATTCAATGTAGATCTGCGGGGAGGAACTACTCATTATTTCCTTAAAGTTTAATCACTTGTTGGATCACTATCATAGAGTCTCCAAAAAGTGATAATTGGTGAAGACTTCTAGAGGAAGCCATTTCCAAACCCTTCTAAAACACAAGAAATTCAACTTGATTATTTGTTGATATTTTTAGCGCGTAGAAAAAATGGATCACTCTTTCTTCTTCGGGGCGAAAGGATATGGATAATGTTACATGATATGTAGATGTGGTAAATCTATAGGGTATAATATTGATTATCAAACTCACTAATATATATGCTCATGCCACATTGTGTGACAAATGGGAATAAAATGTTCCTTTGGGAACTAATAAGGATGTTGGCAACCTAAGAGAGGTTGAATTTAACAACAACTAAGGTGAAGAGACATTTTTATAATTCCATATTTAAAATATAATTTTAATGCTATATTTACTAACAAACTAATTTGCATGATAACTAATAATAAAATGTATTGAAATGTATGTACAGATAGATGGTATGAAATATATTTCAAAGAAATTTGAATATTATAGGTTTAACTATCTGCATAATTTAAGTTATAAGATAATTGTATAAGTGTAAGAAAAATAAAGAAATAAATAAAAAACAATATCAAATAGTATTCGATAAAGGGAATAAATTGTGAGTTTTCTATTAACAATTTAATTGGTGATGGTCATGTTATAGTAGTAGTGGTAGAAATCAACCTTATCATGTGAATACAAAACTGGTTCAATTACCAATTCCTCTTTTAAAAATATTGCAAAATTAAAATTTAATGAAAATAGTTAAATAAATCTAAACTCTAAGTAAATAGATTGTGATAAAAAAATCCACATTAACCATTATAATGATATTTTGGAAAATGCTATTATTACATTATATTTTAATAAAGAAATTGGATAATGTGTAGAATAGTTTTTTTTTGGATAAAATTGTATGATGAAGAGTTGAAAAGTCTAATATTTTCGATGAGCATTTCATGCATCATAAAAAAGACATAAATAAAAGACCAAATATTAAATTAAACAAAAAAACCAAATAAGAAAAATTAATAATACTATTAACCCTTATTAAAATTTAGAATATTTAGAAAATTAAATAATGATTAATGTTCACTATGATGATAAACAACATGTTAAAACCAAAAGGATTAGTCCATTATTATTGTATGACAATAATTAATAAAATAAAAACAATTACATTATTACATCACCATAAATAACAAAATTTAGATTTATTGTATAAATATTATTAAATATATGATTAAGTTTTTATAAACCATAATATGAAATTTAAGCTACGTTATTAATTTCCTTTCTCCATTTTTTTATAATAAAATATTATGTTTAAATTTAAGCTACGTTATTAATTTCCTTTCTCCATTTTTTTATAATAAAATATTATACAAAACATAATGGTACGAATATTATTATATGTTTGTATGAACTTTTAGTTTCCAAGGGAATTCTACCAACATTCACATTTTCTTTCGTTGGTTGGCACAGGGAGAATGTGTAATATCTGATTTCAATTCCTAATACCATGTTATATATATTTTGAAATTTGGAAAATAAAGTGGTGAATGTGGGATTAAACATGTAAATAGGGAATTATAAAATAGAACATGAAATGGTTACAATCATTCCCATTAGCGTGACACATTAAAATGTATTCTCGAAGCTCTTGGTAAAATTATGAGGTCGGGTAAAGATGACATACGCCCAAAATTAAAACATGTGACTAACGGAGCCAAAATTTTGCATTGATTAGCCAATATTTGAATAGGGCCTCATTGTAATATTAAATGAGGAGCATATAAAAACCTCAAAAACTTATTCTTTTAACACACTAATATATTTCTAAGAAACCAATTTTTGGGTGACTTGTTCACGTTATAAACATTTACTTGTTACCACATAGAATGTGACACAATGTAGTAATTCAATAAGCGTTGCCTTGTGTCATTTCTTGCAACCAAAATCAATGCCACACTAGTGACTATCCTTCACCATTTCATGCGAAATTTGCAATGAATTAAAATCAAAATTAGCATTGTTGTTATTATTGGTAGTGGCATTGTTACGATTTTGAACGCAAGGAGCTCCATATCCCTCAATGCATTCACAGATTGGTAACAAGCCGCAAATGAAGTTTTGCTCCAATCTGTTTTAATCCTTCCTCTTTAAGTAACGCCTTTAATTTGTGTTCATTCCAAAGGCTGAAGTGGATCCTCGTGTGTTGAGTACTCTGGCATGGGATATATGCAGATTCTTCAATGTTCTTGAACGCCCTGATGGACATAGAATTTATCGAAAACCTACTTACAAAATGAAAAACATATCATAGACATATAAATAGAAAGTTTGAAACATGATTAAATATTGGCACAAAAACATTCCAATAACACCATTAAAACCATTCGATTGTTGTCATCGGATCGTAACGTGGGTGCTCCACTGCTCAAATCTAGAGCACAAACAATAAAGTTATCTCTTTACTCACTGCTCAAATCTCACGCAAAATTAGTGAAGCTACTTCATAGCTCCATCGCTTAAACCTAAGCCATAAACTCTGACCCACTTAAATAGTGTAGCCAAAAATGCTAAATATCTTGGAAGGGAAATCGATGTTATTTCAATGGTATTTCATGGTAAAAACTAATATTACATTCTCACAGTCGTGCGGCGTGGAGAAATGATCCCTCCCACCCAGCTGATTCATCAGCTAGATAATGGAACGACGTTGATTCATTGACCCCATCTTCTAACCACCCAAATGAAGAAGGAGAAGTAGAGTACCTGATGAATTACTTGGTAATGCTTGCTACTGTAATGAAGAAATCGGTAATTTGATATGTCACATCTAGATCAATGGATGTCAAGACTCCAATTGCATTAAAACCCACAATAAAAAAGTTGGAACAGTTGAACTAAAAAAGTTCAGTTGACAACCTAAGTCAAGGAATCAGTTGACTGTGATCAGCGAAGGGACACATTTGAATCCTCTAACGTTTGATCTGATGCATAACAAAGACACTTAGCACCAAAGAGGAGTTCATTTCAAGGGAACGCATTACGACATCATAATAATAAAATTATAATTCTTTGTTCGACTTAAAACAAAATTTGAAATAATTTATTCATTATTAATTTTGTGTTAATTATATTTTAGTTATACAATGTATTTATTTATTAATACAAAATATTATATAGAAGGGAAAATAAAAAGTTGTTTTAATTTTTTTAACTTTGAAATTCTTAATTTTGTTGAAGAATTTTTAGCCACATTATATATATTAAAGAATATAATATAAATATAATAATAGTATGATGATGATTAATATCTACAAAGACTAATGAAGTATATTGGACTTTAAGAAAGAAAGAGATTAACTGAGATTTTTTAATATTTTATTTTTATGATCAAAGAGAAAGGAAAGAAGTATTCCTAAATCACTATAATCTTGTTGAATGAACAAATCGAGAAGGTTGGTAGTGTAGAAGATGTTTTGGAAATGGGAATGAATGTAACTAAGAACCTAACAATCCAAGAGAATGTGTTGTTAATCTTCAACCCTATTTGAATCTCACAATTGACACATTCTTTCATCCTAAGATGTTTTGGGGATAGACCAACTCTTGGTTTCACTTCGTAGCTCATGGAAGTTAGCTCTTATCCTTGAAATGTTCATCTTCTTCTTAGCACTGGTCAAGACATAGAGATAATTTTGGTTACTAAGAGTGGGGTTGATCACCGCCTTATAGTACCTTAGCTTTCTTTTCCCTTTTAACTCTTCACCATCCCACAATTTGGCCTTCAATTTAGAAATAATAGTACTTTTAATATATTTATTTACATTTTATCAGTTTCACAATATTAATAATATATAAGAGAGTGGCAAGAATATATTCTATTACCATGGCGTCGATACTTAATTTATAATTAATATCTACACATATGTATTTTTTCTTCAAAATATTTAAATTAATTAATATCTACACCTAATTTATAATTAATATCTACTCATATCTATTTTCTCTTCAAAAGATTTAAATTAATTAATATCTATTCATATATGTTTTCTCTTCAAAAGATTTAAATCTTTTCTCGCTTTGAGGATAGAAAGTTCAATCCTCCTTTACAAATTCTATGAGTAAATAATATTTTTCTTATTATTTTTTTTAAACTCTTTACACATACACATATCAAACTTAACCATTTACTATATATTTTCTAATTTCGCTAGAAAATACTAAGATATCAAATAAATTTTGTTTAAATATACTTATATTAATTGTCAAGTCCCTTTTGCACAACTAGTTGAGGATGGGCCTCCTTAGCAAGGCAAAATATGATCAAACATCACGGAGGTTGTTACACCCATTCTAGGGGGAAGGGAAATGCTAAAAGTCCAATTAGATTAGGGCTGGTGTGCCCCAGGTCGAGTACGATCCCCGAGTGACTATAATAGATTAGACCCTCGGCCACTTTGATAGATTAGATGCCCCCATGTCTTTCTAATATATATATATATATATATATATATATATAGAAGTGTAGTCTAGCTTATAGACGAAATGACCTTTTTCACGACATCTTTTCTGGTTATTTTTAATAAAAAATCGGCATAAATTTTAAAAAACTTGAGTTTAAGTTGTTTAATCTATAGAATTCGAGCGCCATAGGGGTTTTCAGGGTGTTGAATCCATTTATTCAAGTTATACTATATATATAGATAGTATCCAAGAGGAACCCAACAACGCATCTGACACATAGCTAGCACTAAATTTCGGGGTTTATGATATATCCTCCTCCCCATAGCTCAGGTCATAATAGGGGAGATTTAGACCTAAGTCTTTTAAATTTTAACGATTTCAAAATTCTTAGATTAAACAATTAAACAGACCAGAGACAAAATGAACTCAAAAATTTCTTATATATTTAATTTATATAATTTGAAAAATAAATATTTATTCTAATAATTTAAAAAAATTATAAAATTATAAATAAATAAATTCCAATCAGAATCCGCTTAAACTACACGAAATATATAGGAAAACATTTAATTATGAGCCGAATTTCTAAAGTTGCGTGTATAAATATTGATTCAAAGGCAAGCATAGTGAAATGGGAAAATATTAAACCTATAATTTTCATCGGAAGGCTAAGGATGTACACTTTAATATGATCCTCATAATGTTTAAACCACAAAACTCTCCCAATCAACCATCACCTTCAAAATTACTGAATTGATATGAATTTCGTTGTAGGTGGACGATACGATACAAATAATTTTATACGGTCAAAGGAAGTAGAAGCGTTTTCATCTTATTTGAACATATTACAATTTGTATGATTATATAAATATATAAGTGCTGTGAAGATGAAGAAGCACATAATACCATAACTTTTATCTCAAAAAAATGCATATCAATACATAATTGTTGCGAAAATGAAGCGGGATATATTAATATGTATTATTGTGTGATCATATATATATATATATAAGTGTTGTGAAGATAAAGAAGCACATAACACCATAACTTTTATCTCAAAAAGTGCATATCAATACATAATCGTTGTGAAAATGAAGAGGAATATATTAATATGTATTAACGTGACATATCAATACATAATTGTTGTGAAAATGAAGAGGAATATATTAATATGTATTAACGTGACATTAGAATGTGTGAGATTGTTAGTAAAAGTAAGGTTCAGATTAAAGCACAAGTGAACGTAATGCGTTGAATTTGAAGGCACTGTTTAGATATTATGGGGAAATTATTATTTTAATCTTGATATATATTTAAATATATCATTTAAAATTAAATATGGATTTAAAATGAGTTGAGAGATTTTTTTAGTGATTTTTATTTTATGGGTTGATATTTTTAAATATTTTGTATAGTTATTTTATTTTAGATTTTTTATTTTAGTTTAGATGAGTAAAATTTCAACATTGATGACGAACACACCCCTACACATCATACTGGGCTGTAGAATAAGCCTCTTGGCTCAATAATATATATAATATGTAGTTAAGTTTAATGTTTTTATTAAATTTATATATTTTTAATAAAATTGGAATAAATTATAAATTGTGGTAGAATATTTTGGTTTTTTTTCTCATTTTTTCAAAACTCAATCAAGTATACTAAGACATCCATATAAATTAAGTAACTCATAACCATCAAAACATTTAATTCATGTTACATTTGAGAATATCAAGATTTAAAAAAAAAATCATAAAAATTAACTGGATTATAACTTTTATTATTATTATTATTATATAAAAAATAAATACATGAGAACCATAATTTTTTTTTTAAATGAGCTAAAAAACAAAAAATTATGCTACAAATTAAAAAACTACATATTTTAAAAATATGATATTTTATAAATATATATAAATAAAAAAAAATTCTCCTCTCATATATATAATTAATTAATTAACTAACTTGCATAGCACTCTCTATAAAAATGTGTATACATATGGATTATGTTTAAGAACCTAGTAAGGATGGAGATGAGATTAGAGATTGAATGTTCTTTTCTGTATGTAGATATGTGGAACATATTTAAAAAGTGTGTCAAAAATGGAAATAAGAATAGGAAAAAATGAAAGATAAAAAAAGATTGAATAGGTTTTTATATATGTGAAATTAAAATAGGAATAGGAAAAGATAAAAATAGGGATTGAATGTGTTTTTGTTTATGTGGCAAATAAAAATTCAGATTAAAGGTGAGTTTTTTTCTTTTTTCTTTTTAAACTATTAAATTTATCAGCCAAAACTAAAACCAAAGCAATAAATTCACTTCATATTGAGGGAAGGAAACAATCCCTCTCATTTTTATCCAACTTACATAAATGTGAATGCATTAATGAAGTTCACATGTTATTTTTTTCCCTTTTATAAGAATATGAAAAAGTCATATAAGGTTGACTTAGCATTCCTATAAATAACATGTGCATTCATAGAATATTAAATAATATTTCTAATTTCAATTTTAACTTACAAAATTTAAAATTATATCCTATTAAACAATATTCCTAATTTGATTTTTAGTTCCCAAAATTAAAAGTTATACGGATTGGCATTCATTGATTGGCATTCATTGGGCATTAAATAATACCTCTAGTTTCATTTCTAGCATTGAGAATTTAAATGTCCCACTCCCAATACATGTTTCCAGAAGAAAACAATAATGGATTATTTTCACCAAATATTTATGTTTTAAACATTTTAAAATAATAAATATAATATATATTTAAATTTAATGTTTTTATAAATTTCTATTTTTTAAAGAAAGTTGGAATAAATTATAAATTACAGTTATATTTTTTTGGTTTTTCCTCAAAATAAAAATCAAAATATAATCAAATTATAATAAGACATCTAGATGAATTAAATAGTTAATAAATGTGGATAAACATCAAAATAGTATACCTCACTATATATATCATACTATCAAGATTAAAATAAAATCATAAAAATTAATTAAATTATAGTGCTACTATTATTATTATTATATAAAAAATTTATACTTGAGAAACATATAATATTTTTTTTTCATATAAACTAACAAAATTAAAATCTATACTACAAATTTATATATTATGTATTTTAAAATCTTGATATATTTATAAATATATAAATAAATAAAATCCTCCTCTCACACACATAATTAATTTGTATACAAATCTCTATAGAAATGTGTATGCATTTGGATTATATTTAAGAACCAAGTAAAGATAGAGATAGGATTAGGAATTGGATGTGTTTTTCTGTATGTAGATATGTTGAGCATATTTATTTATTTATTTGGTCAAAAATAGGTAAGAGAATAGGAACAAATGGAGATAACAATAAGGATTGAATATGTTTCCTTTTTTAAATGTGACAAATAAAAATTGTGATTAAATGTGATTTTTTCCACTAAATTTATCAACCAAAACCAAAACTAAAACCAAAGTTTTAACTTCACTTAGCATTGAGGGAAAGACACAACCCCACCCATTGTCCAACTTACATAAATGTGAATGCATTAATAAAGTGCACATGTTATTTGTTAAATAGAATTGGAAATATGAAAAAGTAATGTAGGTTGACTTATCATTCTTATGAATAACATGTGTATTCATAGAATATTAAATAATATCTTTACTTTCAATTTTATCTCCCAAAATTTTAGGTTATAGCTCTTTAGTTAGTATTAAATAATACTTATAATTTCATTTCTAGATCCCAAAATTAAACATTATACCCCTAGCATTCATGGGGCATTAAACAATTCCCTACTTTCATTTCTAAAATCGAAAATTTAAATGTTATACCCACTTCCAAGACATTTTTCCAAAGCAAATAATAATGACTTATTTTCACCAAATATTATATGTACCATTTTTTAAACATTTTCTACACCTTTATTACTTTTACCACGAGTATCTTTGTTCCAATATTTTGTGATGGAAAATTTTGATTAACATATCTAAATTTATTTTTCAATCATAGACATTAAACATGTTCTATTGGAATTATAATACAATTTCATATTTAAATCCGACAATTATGAAGCCTTTAGTCATTTTCATGGCTTGTTCAAGGAATTTCATAGTTCATTGAAACGTTCTAAAATGTATAGGGAATATAGATATATCTACTTAATCTGTCAGAAGATGTTTCATTTCCATAAAATATTCGTAGAGATTAATCTCACACCATTGCTAACTTTCCTCCCAATAACCCCCCTCTCCGTTACTATCAAATAGTACTATCAAATAAAAAATTGTTAGATGGTTTACCACTTACCCTTCCCCTGCTCAGCATATGCGTACCCCTATTTTAGCTTCAAAATTGACCCTCAACTCCTTAATATCATTTAATATATGATATCTCATTTTAACACTTTTATTCCCCAATATGAACCCACCTCTTTCAATAAAACTACCTAATGGAACCTATAATACCACTAAAGGTCAAAGATCCCGCAAAGAGGGTAGGTGTTGCGCTTAAAGGCATTTATCATAATGATTGAGGCATATGAGATTCAATTTCCTATATAAAGCCCTTGTTTAAATTTTTTAGCACCATGGAATAGTTCCCTAGACCCAACATTATTATCCAAAATCAATTAATTGGAGTCATAACTCAGTGCCAAAGATCCTATAAAAACCTCCTATGTTATTTTTTTAATGCATATTACACGATGCTTAAGCCCAAGAAGCTTTGTTAAAATTCCAATGCCCTTATTATATGTCTATGATTGCGTTATCAAGAGATGAATATCCATAAATGTTATTAAACAAGATAATCTCCCTTGATACATATAATTTCTATCAAGAGATAAATATCCATTAGTGTTATTAAACAACATAATCTCTGTTGATAAATCAATCATAGTTGAAGAATTCCCAAGAGAGGGACTTTTTTTTAGATTGTAGGTTTTTTCATGAGGATTGAAAAAAAAATCATTTAGAACACAAGCTCTTAATTTCCCACTCATGGCTCTGGTTAAATATCTAACTCATTTTTGATGAATAATTAACCTAGTCATGGTGCCCATAACACCCTTCGAGGCAATTAATAACCAAAATGACTATTATGTAGTGGTTTAAGGAATCATACATAGTGCTTGAGCCTAATACGAAAGTTTTAGGACTGAAATATTTCATTTATCTCCATCATATATTATTACAAACCGAAGAATCATCTATAATTCCCACCTCATAATGGCACTTCGATTCAACACAGATACTAAAGACTCCATAGATAGGGATTAAGTTATGTTTTTTAGGTTTTTTTCATGCTGTTTGAGGTTGAGAAGATTCAATTATTGATTAAGTCCATTATTTCTCTCTATTTGTGCTTATAACTTACTCATGGTGCATGTATCACACTCAGAGGCTAAAAAACTCCTACAAAGTTCATATGTGTTGGTTCAAAGGATTGTTCAAGGGTTTAGATCTTCAAAAGTATTAATATCATCTTGAAGATTTTTTTTTCATTATTTGATGGTGGTTAATGCCTTGTGTCTTTTCCATGGTCATGTTTGATAGTCTAAGGACGCATTGGTTTTTCTTAAGCCTAAGAATTTATGTTTAAGGCTTAAGGTTGTTATTTCACCTCCGTAGGCATGGTCAATATCCTGAGTTTTGTAGGTTTTAACCCTATACAAAAATTACTTGTAAACGAATTCTTAAAAATAGAAAAATATAAAATGGTGAGAACATACAAAAATATACAGAAATATTTTCTCTTAGAACCCAAAACTGAGAAGACCACTTTGATTTTTCATTATATTTGTTTCAATGTTATAATACATTATATACATGTCAAAGCATTCATAAACCCTAATCAATTAACCCTAGGTTAGAAAATAATCGTAGTTCCCTTCGCCTAATCTACAAAATACCATTGCCATCATGCCCAAAACCATGGGTAGGTCCTTCCACCATCCTTGGGCTTTTCCCCCATCCTTGGGTCCGTATAAAAAAAATCTCAGGGTGTTGCCCTGAACCCCATGTAGGGGGGCTACTACCCCCTTGCAAACCCCCTAGCAAGGGGGGATACCACCCCCCTGTGATCCCACCGCTCCCCTCCATTGTGTCTTTCGCAACATAGTAATGCATGGGGTTATTCATGGAACAAATATAACACACACCTAGAAAGGTTATTCTTTCCCTACCATGACTATAGTCAAGGCCACAAGACCCATAAAAAATGTCTAAAATATATTAATTCCACCAACATCTAACTCTTAGGCTAAATTCCCACTATTTAGGGTTCATGCCACTATATTTAGGTTTTTTCACAATGCTTGAGCTACCAAAGGCTTAACTATGTATTTATATATCTATACCATTTCTAGTGCATAAAACCTACTCATAGCGATTGTATGTCACTAGGAGACATGCAAATAACTCTAACAAATGACTCATGTGTTGGTTTGAGGACTTGTTCAAGGTTCTTACTGCAAAGTAAATTTAACAATTAACCAAGGGATGTGTTATACTTCATTAACCATGATCAAGGCCCTATGAAAAATCCTTGATTCCTGACATAAATATTGAATTTTGATGCCAAAAGGCCTACTAAAGATGCTTTCGCTATGGTTTAGAGGTGATTTTCATGGCAATAAATATTGAGAAGTGGTTCTTCAAATCTAAGGTAAATATATTTGTTTCCCCTAACCATAACTCATAATCTCCAGAAGATTTATTTAAGGATAAGACCCCTTGTTTCTCACATAACCATGTCTAAACATCAAGACACAGATATAGCATATCAAACCTACTCATAACACGTATATCCCACTTATATTATACTTAGACCCTAACAACCCCATGATGGGCCCTTAAATTAGACAAAAATTAAGGCCCATGTCTCTAAATTAAACATAAATTAAGACCCATCTAACCATTCTTCAACATATTAAACCTCTCTTTTTGAATTAGATAATTTATTTTTAACTTTAATATGTTCATTAGGAAGAATTATGAATAATTTCATATTTGTGCCTAATATTAATTATTTTTGTGGAATATTATGAGAATATTGGGTAGAATATGAAGATTTGGAGGAGGAGATAATTTAGGGACTTGGTCTCGGGTCAATATTAAATAATAAATCAAAAAGATAATATGGAATTATGGCACATATTGTGGAACTCCAATGATTGAGAAAATCTAGGAATGTGTTCCCTCCCATTTAATGCAGGTTCCTAATATTGGGAAACAGATCCACTAATCAAGGGCTTTTGGTGGGGAAAGCTTCCTCCTTTCATAGGGAATGATTCTTAATCATTTTGTATAAGTACCAAGTCGAATTTTCCTCTAGGGATATATTTTGATTAGTCTTCTTGTGGAGGGAACTCGTATTTTTCAGCTCCATTATATTTCTTGCAAGGATGTAATTGTATTTATGAAAATAATAAAGATTGGTGTCATGCTCAGCTTCTAAATTTTGGTCTCCTCCATAGGACTCTAAGTTTCCTTGGGCTTAGCCATCCGAGTATCCTAAGAGCCCTTTTGTATCATTTTCTTTTCTTCTTTTCACTTCTTATTCACATGCATCTCGTGTTCTTGTTTCTTTCTATTTCTGCACTTAGTATTAATGATTTCTTGTTCTAGTATTGGGTTAAATGGTTAATGTAAGTTCTTTTGCAAGATCACAAGCATTATTTTATCCATGGAAAATATTTGGAAGGCCATAGGAATCATTGAGCTACTTGGATTAGTTTTCTTATTCCTAAATCTAGATTTCTGGAACTCCTTTGTGGAAAAGACCAATACATTTCTGTTATTTTTAGAGCATTCTAATGAGCTTCAACCGAGTTGGTTCCACTTGCATTAGATCAAAAAAACATTATAGTTAATAACAGAAATTACCCCATTTAATTTTCACTTTATTAGGTTGAGCATTTTATAGATTTACGAGCTCACTAGTTCTCGAATTTCTAGATTTTAGACTAGTAATTTTTTGCTATTTTTTAGCATGGGTTAATTGTCTTTAAGTTTCTTAGGACAAGTTGAAATTGTAATTTTTGATCTCTTAAGTTCTCTATTGGTTTCAAAGAACTTCCATTCATGAAATTAGCCATTAGATGGAAATAACTCTATTTTCTTCCATTTAATAAATCTTTCCCATGTATAGATGAATTTGTGTATCGATGCGGACAATAATGTGTGTTGCTGCAGGAGCTTATACATTGTAGGGATACCTCATCTCATTCACCTCATCCAAGTCTCATCCACCCATGTCGCCAAAGTAAACTAAAATCTCAATACGAATTCTTGTTTTATAAGCAAAAATTTCCATTTACATTGAGCAAATCCAACCATCTTGAAGCCCTTCCTTGAGTTCTGGGTAGTGTCCAACACCTCCATGCCTTATTCTTCCATTATCCACCTTTCCCAAGCTTCATTCCACCTTCTATACCACTTCCTAAGCTTTCGGCTTGTTCCTGTAATAAAACAGGGGATCCTGTAGGAACTAGTACATCTTGTAGACATCTTGTAGGAAATCTTGTAGCGGCTTGTTTTG
Source organism: Pinus tabuliformis (assembly GCA_031772625.1). NCBI lineage: Eukaryota > Viridiplantae > Streptophyta > Pinopsida > Pinales > Pinaceae > Pinus > Pinus tabuliformis. Next base: position 474,426,874 of record CM062809.1, on the reverse strand, counting down.
AGCCTGAATTGAGAAAAGTTTTCATTGGAGGTGGGATTAGGCCTCTATTTGACCTTTGATACATCAAAACCATTGTACCCCTCTTCGTCCGCACTTGTATCCCTTGACAAAGAATAAAGAAATATTAGCATTTGCATTTATAAAATGAAAAGATAAAGAAAAATAGTTCTTTTTATGTCTTAATTAGCACATGCATGCAACAGTTAATACTCCCTAGATTAGATTCCATGCTCAGTTAGTTTAAATCAACACATGTGATAAATAGGGTTAAGTTAGGTTTCTTTTACATCTAGTTCATGATCTTTATGCAGTTAGAATATGTTTCTTTCGTTGTACTTTATTTCTTGTAATAGATTAGGGTTTCCATTTCGAGCAGTTCATTTTCTGTAATTAGTTTAGGATTTGATTTCAGTACATGTACTCCATTACATCATGATAGCAAAAGAAGGACACATTGTACATTGCACATATAGTGTTGATACCTTTTAATTTTGTACGAACCTCGTGTTGGTAATTACAGTCGGTAACCTTGGGAATTAAAACATGCTTGTTTTAATACCGAGGCTCATCACTTTTTGGCATCATTGCTGGGGAGGTGTCAAAATATGCATTATTTTCTTCCCTAGTTGATTCATTTCTTTTTACTTTTTTCAAAAACAAAAAAAGGTTTGAATTAGGCATATTTCATTCCAAAAACAGAAAAGTGCATTGCATTAGTCTTTTCATTCAATAATAAAAACAAAAAAATTCTCCAACACCAGCCCCCCCATTTGATCACCTGGTGAAGTAAGAGACATATCACCATTCACTTTTGTAGGTAGAAGAAGAAGAGATGGAAAATAATGTAGAAGAAATGGATGGAAGAGGTAACAATGAGGAAGATCCTCTCAGATTCCCCATTCAAGACACTGATGTTGGTGTGCACATGAAGAACATCCCTCCTTCTTTTCTTCCAAAATTTCATGGTCTAAGGTCAGAGGATCCAAAAAACTTTCTCTTTGAATTTGAAATTTTTTGTAGATCTTATGGTTACTTATTAAAAACTAAAGAATTGATATTGCTTCCGGCAAAATTAAAGGATAGAGCTCTTAAATGGTTCATGAGTTTAGGGACTAATTCAATAAGATCATGGAATGATATGCAAAATATATTTTTAGAAAAATATAAAGATCATGATTTTAAAGAAGAAATATTTAGAATGAATAAAAAGGAAGATGAGAGTCTAGAGGATCTAATAGAGAGGTTCATGTATAATGTTAAGAGGGAAAAACTACATCATTTAGGATCCGACACACTAAAAACCATCTTACTTAGAACAATTAGGGATGAATGGATTAATCTCCTTGATCTCATGAGTAGAGGTGATGTATACCAATTATCATTTGAAGAAATTTGTGAAACATGCAAACACATATCAAGAGAAAGGGAAAGAGTAGGTAAATCAACATCAAGATTGGTAAATCAAGCTAAAATTGGAAATTTGTTTGATGATTTTAAAACATAAATTCTTAGAAATCTAACCAAACAAGTAGAAATGCTAAGAATGCATGATGAAGAAAAATAAGATGCTAATATTTGTGTCATCCATGCAGAATCACACGATGTTAAACATTGTCCATCATTACCAAGGTTGAAGGAAGTTTACCAAGAGGACAATGGAGCAAGTCAATCACCAAAGAAACTATATTATGTAGCTCCAAGAGGAACATGGTAGCCTTTTCAAACTAGTATGATGCAAGAGCCGAATTCACAATTTCAAGGTTATGCATATCCACTTCAAAGTAATTGGAACACACCCTTTCCTTGGCAACATTGGCCATCTCAACTCCAAAATGAATCTTGGCATCAAGGTTTGCAAGGAAATTATGGGAGCCATCCACAATATCGTCAATATTTTCTTCAATATCCTCCATACCCAACTCCATGTTATCCCTACCATTCACCTCCACCGCAACCACAACCTCAGCAAGATCCATCTCAAATATCCACTCCCACTCAACTACTTGTACCACCATTTACAGAACCACACAATGAAGTAGCTCAACCCACTTACAATGTTGAGGTACAACACTTCCAAATATCTCCTTTCTATCTCAATAGTATTCATATCAGCTCAGGAATAATATTAAAAAAAAAGAGATTCACATGATGCCATTGAAGGACCACATCCAGAATAAAAAGATTCAAATGAGAATATCGAAGGATCATGGGCTGCATTTGATGAAGAGAAGACATCAAAACTAGAGATTGAGAAATCTCCCTCATGGTTACCATCAAATCCCCCCCCATGTGTTCAAGAGAACAATCAGAAAAGAGAGGAAGATTTGAAGGTCATGGAAGAAGAAGACATCAAAGATGATCCAATTGAGCAAGTGGACCAAGGGTATCACAATTATATTGAAATATCGTTCCAGACAGTCACTAAGTTGCATCAATACCCTCTTCTTCGAATATGTTTGATATCATCAAAGTCAAATCATTTGATCTCTTAGATTCAGGTACATGTCAAAGCATAAATCTCAAACCTACACATCAATTTTTTTGTCATCTTGATGTGAACATGGCTCCATTGGAAGTATTCTTATACTTGAAAGTGAATTTTTTTTCAAGTAGAGTAGGGTAGAAAAAAAGAAAAAAAGAAAAATAAGATAAAAAGGTAAAATCTTAGGTGAAAACCTCCTTTGAGGCATCAGACTTCGGATCATTGATTTAAAACCTCCATGAGTTGGTCAATGGGTTGGAAAAAAAAAGAAAGAAAAAAGAGAATATCCTAGGTGAAAACCTCCTTTGAGGCACATAGGCGGACCTACTAGTTGAAAACCTCATTGAGGCGGCTAGTAGGCCTAGAAAAAAAAAAGAAAAAAATAATAATAAATATGTGCTCCATGTATCTCTCTGATGAATGTAGGTTCTCTCCAATATCTGCAAGCAACAAAACCAAGTCGAGACCAAAAAAAGAAAAAATAGGTCAAACCTAGTCAAAAGAAGTCAAATATTTACTTTCTCCTCCTTTTCTCAAATGCTCCAACATGACCAAGGCCATGCAAATCCATCATCGTCATCTATTTCCACCATCCGCTCATCTTTTTTGAGCTTCTACCACTCATTTTCCTTGTTGTCCTAAAAACTACAGGAATGATCTGTTTTGCTACAGGAAACATAAATACATAGAGAAGAAAACTGTTTTTGCAATATCTTGCAAACCATGCATCCATTTTCCAATATATTTCAGGGAGAGATGCATATGGATGATGGTAACATGCTCAAGCAATTTCAACAAATTCCAGTTCACGGTTTTCGAGAAATCATCCTCTATCACCTACAACCATTTTTTAATTTTCTCAATATCTGTGCACCCAATTAAAAAGTTGTTTGATGGGGAGATGCACATGGATGATAGTAGCATGTCCAAGAAAATATAGCAAATTCTAGTACACAGTTTCCAAGAAATCAGCCTCCATCACCTTTATCCATTTTTAGTTTCTCTTGAGATTTGTGCATCCATTGGCCAATATTTTTTTGATGAGGAGGTGCATAATGATGATGAAAACATTCTAAGAAAATTTCAGGTAAATCCGTTCTACCATTTAGGAGATATGGAGAAAACAAGTCTGGTACAAGAGGCTATCCTGAATTACTACAGAATCTTTACAAGAAGGTTGAGAAGAAGCTACAAGAGGCAATATGATGGAGAAAGGGGTCAAAATGTCAGGTATTATTTAGGGAAGGTTGATATAGGCCCCCCAACGCCTGTACATCAACAAGAAGACAACCCATCAACAAAAAAGTAAAAGGTAGTCAAGAGGATGTGCTTGTTAGCGGCACATCAACATCAACTCAGTAGCAGCATGCATGTCTCTCCAAAAACCAATAGGTAGGTACAAGTGTGCAATATGCTTGACCTCTTCTCTTGAGCATATTATAGTTAGAAATTTTTTGTCAATGCATGAGAGATGAGGTTTTATAAGCTAAGGATGGGTCAACAGTCTCAACTACCTTCAACTAGTTAATTTTAGCTCACATATTCACTCTTGAAATGTGGAAAAGTCAAATTATGAAGGGTGATGATTTCAAAGAATGGGGACAATAGTTAAAACAAGAATTTTTGCAAAGGCCAAGTCACCGCAGCACTCCAATCCCTCCATCAACTTCACATTCCCTATCTATCCATCATTCCTCCTTCCCATTTCATAATTTCAAGAACAAACCCTATACTCTGTCTCACCTTGAAAATTTCTTTAAAAAAACAAACAGAGAGTCCTCTCCATTTTCACAAACCTACACTACTCCCCTCGAGCCCTAGCATCATCCTCAAAACTCTCTACATCATTTCTCATCACTCCCATATGAAGACTCTGAAAGAGAAGGAATGACTGCTACAAGAAGAAAAAATGTTACTACAAGAAGGAAGAAAGGAACAAATGGTGCTAAAACAAGAAAAAAGGCAGTGCCTAAGAGAGACCTAATCAAAACAGAAAAAAAAAACTCCAAGTCCATTAGGCAATCATCTAGGCCACAAAAGAAAAGTAAAAGGCAAGCTAATGGTCTCAAGAAACAATGATTTTTCTATGCCAAAATATATTTTTGGGCTTGTCCTTGCAGAACTTATAGCCAATATTCTCAAGAGAAAGGATTGAGGAATGCACAAGAGAGAGGCCACGAGGACCATGAGCAACATTTTCAGCAGAGGGGTATGATGGGCCTCTAAATTAGACATAAATTAAGGCCCATGTCTCTAAATTAAACATAAATTAAGGCCCATCTAACCATCCTTAAGCATATTAAACCTCTCTTTTTGCATTAGATAATGTATTTTAAACTTTAATATGTTCAATAGAAATGTTTATGAATAATTCCATATTTGTGCCTAATATTATTTATTTTTGTGGAATATTATGAGAATATTGGGCAGATTATGAAGATTTGGAGGAGGAGATAATTTAGGGACTTTCTCCATACCACAGGAGAATCAATATTAAATAATAAATCAACAAGATGTTATGGAATTATGGCACATATTTTGGAACTCCAATGATTGAGAAAATCTAGGAATGTGTTCCTTGCCATTTAATGCAGATTCCTAGTATTAGGAACCAAATCCACCAATCAAGGGATTTTTGTGGGGAAAGCTTCCTCCTCTCATGGGGAATGATCCCTAATAATTTTCTATAAGTACCAAGTCAAATTTTCCTCTAGGGGTAGATTTTGAATAGTCTTATTGTGGAGATAACTCATATTTTTACAGCTCCATTGT